>JARYGA010014324.1:0-68378 GCA_030545235.1 Helianthus tuberosus
CTTCGGCATAACACTGGGCCGGCGAAACCCTTCGTTTCGTCGAGATGAAGATGGCGAAACTCCCTGTTTCGTCGAAATGGTTTGGTCTCGTCGCACTGATTTCGTCAAGCTCATACAAGGTGAATTAGTTTAAGGTTTTAACTTATTCATATATGTTACATATCATATCACCAAACATATCGACACAAAAGTCACATAACATCTCCACATATATTCAACATGTATGGTTACAAGGCAAACAAGTCATATAAGCAAACAAATAAACAATTAACGTACAATTAGTGTGAAGATAGAATCTTGGAAACTCGAGTTGTCACATACATGATCATTTGAAAGGAAACAAAATGGACTCAGGCTACATAACCCCGTCATACTATTCTAGTACAAACAAAAGAGATAGCAAAATATTCTTTCAAACTGTGCGATCTGCTGTCGGTCGGTTGCCTTCAAAACTCGGTGTACCGTCACTTTGTACATAAAAACGGGTAACTATATCCCGTCACAAAAGATAACCTGCAAGTGAACGTCTATGGTGGTGGGGGGATAGGTGGTGGAGTCAGAAGTACCAAACTGTGAAGGCGAGTAACCTCCACCTTGAGTTCATAATCTCAACGGATAAGAAAGTCTATCTGCTGCTCGATTGTCAGTACACGAGCACGTAAGTCTACGGGTGAAAACCCAGGTGGTGGTGGTGTAGCATGTGGTGGTGAATGAACAGGTGGGGGTGGAGGTCTAGCCTCAGCAAACTGCTGTAGCTCATGAAGTCTGGGGAAAAGTATGTCGATCTGAAACTGCAAAGAGAGAATAAGGTCATCAGTAAAGATGCTCGGGTAGTGAGATGGATGGTACAGGTCTGTGGTAGGCATAAAATGTGGTGGAGAGTGCTGTGTCACAAGGTGCTCAACTGGAACCTGCGGTGGATAGTAAGGATTGGTCTCTCCAGGTGGGATATGTGCGTGTTGTGACAACCGTCACTTTTCCGTACATTCCGTACACTAGATGAACAGTAATTTGTGCTTTAATGACTGTACATGATCTAGTTTACCAGAAAAATAAATTTCTAAATTCCATGCAAGAGAATTCATGCACATTTTGTGCTACAAAATATAGCTTTATGCATAAACGAGAGCGTTGCGTCAAAAATACTAAGTAAACTCACCGGTAAGACACTATGTGTCAACGGAACTGCAGAAAGCAGCCAGACAATAAAAATTGGAGCCTAGGTGTAGGTCTGACAGCAAGAATGCATTAAAACCCAAGAGTACATACAAGGGTTTAATATATATGCAATGCGAAAGCAAAAATAAGCACTAAAAAGCACCCGAAACGCACTTTAAGTGCAGAATTTATACAAATCAGCAATAATTCAGCATTTAGACATATAAATATTATGCAGAAATGTCGTTTTATTATCCAGAATATTTCCCTAAGTGTTGGGAATCGATAGTGTTATAAAAAGATACTTATTAAACACTAAAAGGTGCAATTTAGCACTTTAACGAATCGGTATGTAACCGAACGACCGGACCTTACCCGGAACATAAAAATATTGCCAATAACATTACTTATCTTTTTCTGAGCCAGTTAGGGTCCCTGAATACCCTAACACCCGCAATAAAGCACAACACACTACTAACCGGGTTAATCCCTAAACTTAACTAGATTAACCTAACTAATATCCAATTAACTAGTTGGAATTGAACTAGACCCCCCCCCCCCCTCTTTGGAAACCGTCCCCATATGGGGGACACACCTTGTCCTTACAAGATTATTTTAATCTTATATGTCTAAAATCTAAGTAACATAAGATCCTTTGGTTAATCATAGAAGTTGGATTATATATATGTATGAAGGACCAAGCACTTTACAAAACCACTTCACGCCTCTCTCTCCCTCTCTACCACTCACGGCCGAACACCCCTCTACATCCATCCATCATTTCGATTTTGATCAAGCAATTCCAAGCATCTACAAGTGTTAAGGATCTCGTATAAGGAAGCTTGGAGCAAACGGAAGGCGAAGGACCTCTCTACTTTGCTTTTATCCACCCTATTTGCGCTTAGATTCTTCCCTAGCCTCGAGCTAGTGGTATGTTGCTTAAATCACCTTCTTGAACTATTCTAAAGTGGTTAAAACGATATATGACGGTTAAAATTTATGAACATACAAGTTGAAGCATAAAAGTCTACTAAAAACACTAAAAATGTTGGTTAAAAGCTCATATGTTGTGTAAATCATGTAGTATTTGATTTGTGTGATTATTTGGACCCGATCTATGTTGTGGTAGCTCGGATCGTCATTTAACCCGGGTTGGTCATGACCTTGGAACATGACATAAGGTTGCTTTAGCAGTAACAAGGGTTAAAGGATGAAACTCTACCACACACGAATCATGAACTTGTGTAAAAGCGATTTAGCTTGTGAAATAGTGTTTAAAACTAGTAGATCTACGTATCTACAAGTGGTATTTTCGAAAGACCAACTGTAAGACAAAACCATGTTTTAAAACCGGATCTTTCATAAAGTAGAGATGTTTTTATGAACAAACAAGTGTGTGGACACTTGTGTAACAAAAGTTTTAACAAAGAAATAATTTTCGTAAAAACCGACTAGAAGTTGTGAAACATCATATTCTTTAAAAATAAAGTTTTTAAGAAATTAAACTTATTTTTAAAGATAACAAGACTTACTAAATGTACTAGAAAGTTACTACACATTTTTATAAATGTTCAAGTTCATGAGATGGAGAAATTAGTGATTATTATTGATGATTATTGTTGATAATTGTTGTTGATGATTATTGACGATTTAAAAGAAAATAAACACATGTTTTGAAAACATGGGAAACCTCCATTTTTAGGGGAAACTCTGTCAAAATTTTTATAAATTTTGACACTTAGAAAAATATAAGTTTTTAAGAAACTTATTCCCTAAAAAGGTATTTAAAAGTATTACCAAGGTTTCCCTAATTTTTGGTGATAAGAAATGAGGATTTCTTCAAAAATAAAAATGGATATAAGTATGTATATTTTTGAGAGAAAAATATATATTATTTTATCACCAACTTTTGTGCTAGGTGTGTATAGTATGTGTTATACGTGCTAGTGTATTAAGACTTAAAAATACGCTAAATACTCATGAGGAGTATAAACATAAAAATACACATACAACATACAAGATACATAATTCGGGTGCAAAGTGCAAAACACGAGATACTTATATTAATTTTAGAGAAAATAATATAAGTAAGATACGTAGTTAAAAATATAGAATATTTTTAACACAAGAATACGTACAAAAGAGAGTGACTGTACTTGTGCGACGCAAGTCTAGTGACTAACGTTAAGAAAACGCGTATAGGTTACGACGTTAATTAAGCAAATCCGGTGAAGTTTACGACGCACAGGAACGCAAAGTTGTGAGTTCATGCTCCCCCTTTTCTTTAACTGTTTTCAGTTTTTATAACTCTCGGGGGTGAAATACACGTTACAAATATTATAATTTTTACAAAGGGTAAAAATACGAGAAGCACTCGTGGTGAGTGCAACATGACGAGCTTTAAGAAAAGCCTAGAAAATACTAGATCATGTGAGCATAGACTAAATACAGAAATGCCATTAATACTTAATTAGGGACAAGGGTTAGATCTAACGGGTACGGCCGAGCCCCACTCAGGGTCCTTATGTGACCACTTGAGTGCTTCGGTGTCCCAGTCGAGGGAAATCGACACAGTCGAGGGAAATCGACACAGTCGAGGGAAATCGACACAGTCGAGGAAAATTGACGCAGTCGAGGTTAATCGACACAGTCGAGGGAAAATCGGCACAGTGAAAGGAGAAAATACTAAAGCTCCCTATGTCCTCACATGCCTTAATGTCCTTGCTCAAACACTCATTTAGTACGTGGTGTACACAAGAAAACGTGATTTATACAATGAATACTGGAAATAACCCTCCAACTGGTTGCACCTATAAACAGTTCCTGGACTGCAAGCCATTAAATTTTGATGGCACAGGAGGTGCCGTTCCATTTGTTCGTTGGGCAGAAAAGACTGACTCCATTCTAAGAATGAGTAACTGTTCGCCCCGACAGAGTGTTACTTATATCTCAGGGTTATTCGTAGATGGCACACTCTCCTGGTGGAACCTTCAGGTTCAAACCCTTGGTGCGGATGCTGCTTATGCACTGAGCTGGGACGAGCTCAAGGAAATGATGGAAAAGAAATACTGTTCTAGGGCTAAAATCCAGAAGATTGAGGTGGAGTTCTGGAACCTGAAAATGGACGGACCAAAGATTCCTGAATACGTCCAACGATTTCACGACTTGTCTAGGGTCGTCCCCTACTTAGTCAAACCGGAACTCAAAAGGGTTGAAAGATTCATTTGGGGACTTGCACCTCAGATCAGGAGCATGGTTACTACCTCAAAGCCCTCAACCATTGCAGAGGCTATCGATATGAGTGTCACCCTTACTGAAGAAGCTCTCCGTGCGGGAAAATTTTCAGAATCTGAGGATAACAAGAAAGAGACTCATGTGGAGTCATCAGGCAATAAGAAGAGGAAGTCTTCGAATCTAAAGATAAGCACCCAAGTCAACTGTGGAAGCTCTAAAACAGACAAAAGAAAGAAAGTGAACCCGCCGCCTGGAAGGAAAACTGATGAAGCCACTAATAAGGCTGGTGGTAAAATATACTCGGGGACTAAGCCGAGATGCGGGGAATGCACTTTTCACCATGAAGGTCGATGCCTAAGTCCTACGTGCGGAAAGTGTGGAAAAGAATGACACAACAAGGATGCCTGTTGGGCAAAGGACCCAGATGGAAGAAATAAGAGAATACCAGGTTGCTACAAATGTGGTGAAGCAGGGCACTTTAGGAAAGATTGCCCTAGGAAGAAACAAGCAAGGAAGGGTTTTCACGATCGAAACTCGTGAAGTACGCCAGGATCCAGATGCGGTTACGGGTACGTTCCCTAATAACCAACCTTATGCATCTATTTTTAATACTGGCATTAACTTCAACCTTGCATGCTTAGAACTTAAGAAACTGCTTGGCCTAGTCTCAAGTGAGATAGACGTCCTATATTCTTAAGAAATGGGCATATAGAAGGCTAGTGAAGCCGATGAAGCAAGTAAGGAATTATATTTTAGGAACTCAGAAGGCCTGAACCTTCTGTTACCCTTGACTCGCGAAGTCATAATATGATAGTCAGCATGGATCGGAAATCCAAGTATACAGCTGACGTCGTTTGATATGAGAAAATCAGATACATCCCTCTTGCGAATGATGAAACCCAACTTTCCTGCAATAGGTGCAAGGATGATAGACCCCACAAGGCGACAGAGCTACGACATTCCTCATTGGTCGAAGAGGCATAGAAACGCCTCCGAGTAGACTGCAGAGCCTGAGAACATCCCCGTGATGGAAGATGTCCCAGTAGCCTCTTCAGAAGACTTGCCAGGAACGCCTCTCTGTAGCGACGAGAGGAGTTCAGAATAAATCGCGTGCCAGGAGCAGCACCAGTGATGAATGACGCCATACCGACTAGCTTCACCAGCGAAGCATGAACCTCTGATACAACTGCAAGAGCTGTTAGACAGAGGAAATTAAGGACCTAACATCCTTAGTTAAGGAGGCAAGGAGAAAGTTGGTAGTATCCACTTTACATAAACTTCAGAAAATTGGGAATCAGAATCCTTTGCCAAGGACTGCTGACACAAATGAGCCAATCATAAGGTTCCAGTTACCACTCAAAGATCAACTTGAGGACAAAAGGTCCTCCACTGTGAATACAAAAGGATATATACCTAAAACGACCTTTAGGACTTGCTTCGAGCATTACGATATCCTTGTCGTACCATTTGGCTTAACACATACATCGACAATACTCATGGACCTCATGAATCGAACGTGTGAGCCATACCTGGATAAGTCATATACTTAGTGACTACATTCTTATATGGCCAACGACCAAGGAAGGTCGTGAGCAACAGCCGCAATTTACCTTGCAACTCTTAGAGAAAGCACAGTTACGTGCAATAATGACAAAAAGCGGATTTCAAATTCGCAAGGTGAGAACCATAACCAAGAACGAAATTCATGCCAACCCTGCAACCAAGAGCTAAGGAGCTAGAGTTGCAATTATGTGACGTCTCTCGACAAAGTCTCGATTGTACGTCGATGCAACGAGACCACAACATTGCGCACGCGGCACATTGATTAAGGAATCACGAGAAGAGATCTTGATATAGATACAGTGATTGCGCGCCGCAACTGGACGTCATTACCTGAAAGAAAACGTTGCACGATCTTTATTGATCACAAGGGTTGCAACACACCGATGATCGTAAGAACTCGAATATGAACTGAGCTGCTGAACAATGCAGACTGTATGAACACAATATGTTCTTGTGTGATAAACCTTGATGAAAAGTCGGAACACTCACTTGCCCTTAGTGGAGTTTTCCTACAACGGTATCTATCACACTGTCGTCTAAACCGCTTCATGTAAAGCTTTAGACGGAACATAATGAGTAAATTCCCGTCATGTTGAACGGAGACAGAAGGTAAACAATCAACCGGCCCGAGATGGCCCAGGAAAACTAGAGGCCAGATCCTTCAGATATGTAATCATATCAGGACAGCCCGTAGAATACAGAAAGATTACGCCGATGAGCGACAGAAGTCGAAAGAATTTGAGACAAGAAGTACGACTTTAATGAGAGCCTCGCCTAGAGAAGGCATAGTGTGAGTTGAAAAACGAAAAGGTTGAATCCCCGGTGTAGGGATCAGAACCATTGTTCACAAGATGAAACTCCCAGAAAAAGATCAGTAGTGATCGCGACACATTCATGTGTCTAATCGTTAGAGGAGTCTGACTTAAGGAACAGTCGTTGTTCCCACAAATAAGATTCACGTCAATGACAAACGACAAGAATTATGATATAGAAACCTGCTAAGGTTTTGGACCAAGAGTCTGTGATACTATAGAAACCTGTTAAGGTTATGGACCAAGAGTCCACAAGATACAGTAAAGTCATGATCGACTTACTTGAGTATGATAGAATTCATGACATGACCCAGAGATTTCATGGGAACATGAAGACAAATCATGAATCTAAGTGACCATATTGGTTTCACAACTCCCTTGCGACCGATGGCATCGCTTGAATTTCGGGACGAAATTCTTTTAACGGGGGGAGACTGTGACAACCGTCACTTTTCCGTACATTCCGTACACTAGATGAACAGTAATTTGTGCTTTAATGACTGTACATGATCTAGTTTACCAGAAAAATAAATTTCTAAATTCCATGCAAGAGAATTCATGCACATTTTGTGCTACAAAATATAGCTTTATGCATAAACGAGAGCGTTGCGTCAAAAATACTAAGTAAACTCACCGGTAAGACACTATGTGTCAACGGAACTGCAGAAAGCAGCCAGACAATAAAAATTGGAGCCTAGGTGTAGGTCCGACAGCAAGAATGCGTTAAAACCCAAGAGTACATACAAGGGTTTAATATATACGCAATGCGAAAGCAAAAATAAGCACTAAAAAGCACCCGAAACGCACTTTAAGTGCAGAATTTATACAAATCAGCAATAATTCAGCATTTAGACATATAAATATTATGCAGAAATGTCGTTTTATTATCCAGAATATTTCCCTAAGTGTTGGGAATCGATAGTGTTATAAAAAGATACTTATTAAACACTAAAAGGTGCAATTTAGCACTTTAACGAATCGGTATGTAACCGAACGACCGGACCTTACCCGGAACATAAAAATATTGCCAATAACATTACTTATCGTTTTCTGAGCCAGTTAGGGTCCCTGAATACCCTAACACCCGCAATAAAGCACAACACACTACTAACCGGGTTAATCCCTAAACTTAACTAGATTAACCTAACTAATATCCAACTAACTAGTTGGAATTGAACTAGACCCCCCCCCCCCTCTTTGGAAACCGTCCCCATGTGGGGGACACACCTTATCCTTACAAGATTATTTTAATCTTATATGTCTAAAATCTAAGTAACATAAGATCCTTTGGTTAATCATAGAAGTTGGATTATATATATGTATGAAGGACCAAGCACTTTACAAAACCACTTCACACCTCTCTCTCCCTCTCTACCACTCACGGCCGAACACCCCTCTACATCCATCCATCATTTCGATTTTGATCAAGCAATTCCAAGCATCTACAAGTGTTAAGGATCTCGTATAAGGAAGCTTGGAGCAAACGAAAGGCGAAGGACCTCTCTACTTTGCTTTTATCCACCCTATTTGCGCTTAGATTCTTCCCTAGCCTCGAGCTAGTGGTATGTTTCTTAAATCACCTTCTTGAACTATTCTAAAGTGGTTAAAACGATATATGACGATTAAAATTTATGAACATACAAGTTGAAGCATAAAAGTCTACTAAAAACACTAAAAATGTTGGTTAAAAGCTCATATGTTGTGTAAATCATGTAGTATTTGATTTGTGTGATTATTTGGACCCGATCTATGTTGTGGTAGCTCGGATCGTCATTTAACCCGGGTTGGTCATGACCTTGGAACATGACATAAGGTTGCTTTAGCAGTAACAAGGGTTAAAGGATGAAACTCTACCACACACGAATCATGAACTTGTGTAAAAGCGATTTAGCTTGTGAAATAGTGTTTAAAACTAGTAGATCTACGTATCTACAAGTGGTATTTTCGAAAGACCAACTGTAAGACAAAACCATGTTTTAAAACCGGATCTTTCATAAAGTAGAGATGTTTTTATGAACAAACAAGTGTGTGGACACTTGTGTAACAAAAGTTTTAACAAAGAAATAATTTTCGTAAAAACCGACTAGAAGTTGTGAAACATCATATTCTTTAAAAATAAAGTTTTTAAGAAATTAAACTTATTTTTAAAGATAACAAGACTTACTAAATGTACTAGTAAGTTACTACACATTTTTATAAATGTTCAAGTTCATGAGATGGAGAAATTAGTGATTATTATTGATGATTATTGTTGATAATTGTTGTTGATGATTATTGACGATTTAAAAGAAAATAAACACATGTTTTGAAAACATGGGAAACCTCCATTTTTAGGGGAAACTCTGTCAAAATTTTTATAAATTTTGACACTTAGAAAAATATAAGTTTTTAAGAAACTTATTCCCTAAAAAGGTATTTAAAAGTATTACCAAGGTTTCCCTATTTTTTGGTGATAAGAAATGAGGATTTCTTCAAAAATAAAAATGGATATAAGTATGTATATTTTTGAGAGAAAAATATATATTATTTTATCACCAACTTTTGTGCTAGGTGTGTATAGTATGTGTTATACGTGCTAGTGTATTAAGACTTAAAAATACGCTAAATACTCATGAGGAGTATAAACATAAAAATACACATACAACATACAAGATACATAATTCGGGTGCAAAGTGCAAAACACGAGATACTTATATTAATTTTAGAGAAAATAATATAAGTAAGATACGTAGTTAAAAATATAGAATATTTTTAACACAAGAATACGTACAAAAGAGAGTGACTGTACTTGTGCGACGCAAGTCTAGTGACTAACGTTAAGAAAACGCGTATAGGTTACGACGTTAATTAAGCAAATCCGGTGAAGTTTACGACGCACAGGAACGCAAAGTTGTGAGTTCATGCTCCCCCTTTTCTTTAACTGTTTTCAGTTTTTATAACTCCCGGGGGTGAAATACATGTTACAAATATTATAATTTTTACAAAGGGTAAAAATACGAGAAGCACTCGTGGTGAGTGCAACATGACGAGCTTTAAGAAAAGCCTAGAAAATACTAGATCATGTGAGCATAGACTAAATACAGAAATGCCATTAATACTTAATTAGGGACGAGGGTTAGATCTAACAGGTACGGCCGAGCCCCACTCAGGGTCCTTATGTGACCACTTGAGTGCTTCGGTGTCCCAGTCGAGGGAAATCGACACAGTCGAGGGAAATCGACACAGTCAAGGAAAATTGACGCAGTCGAGGTTAATCGACACAGTCGAGGGAAAATCGACACAGTGAAAGGAGAAAATACTAAAGCTCCCTATGTCCTCACATGCCTTAATGTCCTTGCTCAAACACTCATTTAGTACGTGGTGTACACAAGAAAACGTGATTTATACAATGAATACTTGATTTGTAGAGGTTACAAACTATGTTTTCATACAAGATATACAAGACGCATGAACTCGCTCAACTTTATGTTGATGTTTTCCAAAATTACATGTATTTCAGGTGACAGGATGGATCTTGGGCGCAAGTGTCATAACTAGAAGTAGACTACAAGATTAGATGTCATCCACTTTTGTTGAATTATAACCTTGTCAAAGGTCGTGTTTTGAAAACTTAAATAACAAGTGTTTGTGATACTTAAATTTTTATAAAGGGATGAACATCGTTTTGATCATGTAGTTGTTTATTACGATTGAATGCAATGATAACAAGCTAGTCACACATCATACGCTTCCGCAAAAGATAGGGTGTGACACGTGTCCTGAGGGTCATGCCTTATCTGGGTGACGAGTGGGTAAACTGGTAGGAGTAAAATGCATGAGTCGTATGCGATCTACAGACCCATCTGAAACAGGTGCCTGAATAGGCTCATCAGTAGGTGCGTGAACTGGGGTATATGGTGGAGTAGGGATCTGAACAGGCGCAGGGATGACTGGCTCAGCTGGCATGATATCATCCCCAAAGTCTGGGTATCGTTGTAGGCCAACGGCCTGTAGTGCAGATGAAGTAATAGATGCTTAAGAGGAAGCATATGAAGTTTGAATCTGAAGAAATGTCCATCACCGAGACCACAGGTGATGCGACATCCAAAATAACCATGTCATTGTCACACCCCGACCACGTAAAACAACAAATCATGGCGGAAAAGTCGGGGAGTGTTGTAACAGAATTATTGTTTCACAACCATGGATACAAAAAGAGTTGCGTTTTATTTATTCAATAAGTAATTTACATTGTTTTAACACAAAACAAACGAGTTACATATCGACTATCACTGTTATTATGTCACTAAGGCCTCGTCAAGATCCTATGTGACTCATGCATCCTAGTAATCAACATCAAGCAACATCACCTGAAACATATGTAAAAACAAAGTCAGCAAAGAAATGCTGGCGAGCACATAGGTTTTATAAGAGTGTCGGATTCATGGCTAGTTTACATGTTGCAATACCTTAATAAAAACCTTGTTTTGAAATGTGTATAATATTGCAACATAATTTAACCAACTCAAATCAAGTGGGTTATAATTTATAAAACCTCGTAGCCATGATTCTTAACCCCAAAAAAAAATTGTTTTAGTAAACCAAATTGTAAAACATCTCGTATTAACTCGTTAATAAAACTCGTATGGTTTATATCCTTTCGAAAACATCGTTATGAGACATCGTTTTAAAATCGTTTACCCAAGTGAACTAAATAACGTCACGATATCTAATATGTTGAAAACACTTATATATAAGAAGTACCAGCGGCGTATCTACCATGTTTTCACCACATTACACACGTCCCGTTATCTAAACACTTAACCAAAAACCAATCGTTTATCCAACTCGTTTAACTTGTTTAAATCGTTTCAAAATCGTTAACTCGTTTAAATCGTTTCCAAATCGTTTAACTCGTTTAAGTCGTTTAAATCATCCTCGTTTTAATTGTGAAAACTATTTTTGGTTGTCTCGCTAATAACATTCAAACCTTCGTGACTCGACTATCTCGCTTCTCGCATTAACAAACCACCAAAGGGTAAGTTAACAATCACAGATTCAGTCATTACCCACCTAACCCACACCTAACCAAGGGTGCAGTCTGATAACGGGATTTGTCAGATCCTATGGCACCATAACCTAATACTGGTCGGTTCGGCCAAAATTAATAAATGTCATTCGTTATGTAACTACAACCAACAAGTTCATTCACATTATCGAAATCGTTATTAGTTTAGTATAAACCATCTTAATCATTTTTGAAACCATTGTTAAAATATCGAAAACGATTTGATACATATGAATCACCCCAAAACAATTGAAAACAGTAAAATAGGGGAACTATGTATTCACATGAAGTGCAAAGTATCCTCAATCAATAGAACTTCAACAAACTCAAGTAAACCAGAGAAATCAAGCAGCACCTAGTAATCGAATCACTGGTCCAATAATCGTCACCTAAATCGGAAGATTGGATAGAATGAGGTCTTGTAAACCAAATGAGTGTTGGAACTCATGTGATATGGTTTAACAAAGCCTACATCCTAAATCGGAACCTAACCTAAGTGCTTTCGACCCATTGCGACCCATTAAGGTAACTTACGCTACTTTAACGCGTCGTTCGCGCAAAGCGCGTTTGAGACGTCTAACTAGTCCTATGATAAGTATTATATGGCTAAACATGTTGCATAATCAATTAAGTGACAAAAGTTTATGTTACATATGCTTAATTACCAATTATGCATGAAAAGGGTATTTTGGTCATTTTACCTAAGGCATATAAACTACCTATCATACAACTAATTAAACCTAAGTGACCATAAGGTATAACCTCGGAAGGTTATTAATGATCGACCAAACGGGTCGAGTTCGAAAGTCTAAGCGGGTGTTTAGTACGCTTGACTTACGACTCTACACAAGCACTAAACTAAAAGTGACGAGCTAAACATGCTAAAACATGTTTAGTTAGGTTAGAAAACATGTTTTGGTATCAAAACAAACGGTTTTGATACCCAAGAGTAGTTTGGTTACAAAATACGCATAATTACGCATTTTGGCCGAAACTACGACTCGTCACTACGCCTAGTCAACGTGGTAATCAGTAGGTATAGTCACAAGGGACTATAACCATCGTGATTACGATCACGTAGCAAAGTTCAAATGAGCTTTGTGTTGACCATTGACTGGTCAAAGCTGAAAGTCAAACAGAGTTTGACTTTCATGCTGAAAACGCATAAAAGAACGAAAGAGGACTTACAAAAGGTCAAAGAATGGAGGTTTGACCCGATTATTCTCAGGTATGAAGTGGAAGCACCTCAACTTAGAGAAATATCAGATCAAATGTGAGTTGCAAAAATGAATTGGATGGGGTATTTATAGTTTTTGTACAACCGTTAAGATCGTTTCTTGAAAACCAAGCTTCGATCCAAGCCATACACTTGCACCCACTGAATTCTAAAACCATGGGAGCCTAAAACCAACCCATGGAATAGGATAAACCATGTGCAAAACCATGGGAACAGCTGGGCTTTTGAAACTGAAGTCTGCTGAATTGGGGACTGCTTACGGACCATATGAGGTCCCTTACGGTCCGTATGCTCATGTGGTGCTGGCAGAAAGTTTCACTAATTGGCAGAACAGGCCCCTATGACTCCGAACTTGGTTTTTGATGCGTTTTGACACGTTTAAGCCCCGTTAACCTCACTTTAAGGCTCTAACATGAAGTTAAAGTATAGGGAACTTAAAATGTGCTAAAAAATATGTCGGATGTCAGTTTGTTTGGCCGTACGGTTGCGTTGTTCGGTTAATTACGACGGAAATTGTAACGAACGCGTGTACGATCCAAATTGCGAAACGAATGGAATTTTATCTTGCCAATCACTAAAATAGAATATTTTAATGATTAAATAAATTTTTGGATGTCCGGATATATTCAGAACGTAAGATATGCACGAAAATGCAAACTTATGCACTTTTTGACGCTTTTAGTCCCTATTGATCAATAAAGTTTATTTTAGCATACTGAACCATTCAAAGCCTATTTCTAAGCTATGTAAAGGATATTCAGGGTATGTTTAACTTATGATCAAGTTCTGGAATGTTCGTTACTATACAAATAGGTATAGTTTCAAAGTTTGACACAATTAGTCCCTGCGATCGAACAAACTTGATTTCAACACACCAAACCATCCAAAACTTATTTCTAAGTTATGTGGAGCTTATTTAAGGTATGTTAAGCCTATGTCACTATTCCGGAGTGTTTGTTGCATTATACTTACTGCGTTTACGCACCAGTTTGCGTATAACCTTCCAGAAAGCGATTTAAAGCTTGAAATCGGACTCGAATCAAATCGTAAAATCATCAAACACAATTACACACATAATAACACCAAAACACATATAAAAACACCAAAGCACATTGTTTTATTGATAATTAACATTGTTTTACATTGATTACAGAGCACAGTTGTCACAGTCTCCCCTACTTCAGGAAAATTCGTCCCGAAATTTTAACTAGAGGAAGCTTGTGAAAACAAATGTGGATACTTCATCTTCATCTGGCCCTCACGTTCCCAAGTAAACTCTGGGCCACATTTGGACTCCCAACGAACCTTGACCAATTGAATCCATTTGTTCTTCAACTGTTTGAATGCACGGTCCACTATCTCCACAGGTTTCTCGACAAAGTGCATCGTTTCATCAACTTGAATCTCATCGAGGGGAATGTGAAGATCAGCATCAGCTAAGCACTTTCATAAATTAGACACGTGAGAAGTCGGATGAATATTTCCAAGCTCTGGAGGTAGCTCTATTCGGTAAGCAACCTTTCCAACTCTTTCAACAATCTTAAATGGTCCAACATATCGAGGTGCAAGTTTTCCTTTCTTTCCAAATCTCACCACTCCCTTCCAAGGTGACACCTTGAGTAGGATATGGTCTCCGACTTGAAATTCTAAGGGCTTGCGTCGCATATCCGCATAACTCTTTTGATGGCTTCGAGCTGTCATAAGATTATCGCGAATTTTCTTGATTTTGTCTGTTGTTTCTAGAATGAGCTCAGGTCCAGTAAGCTGAGCTTCACCAATCTCATTCCAACAGACAGGTGAACGACATTTTCAACCGTAGAGAGCTTCGAATGGTGCCATATTAATACTAGCATGATAACTATTGTTGTAGAAGAACTCGATCAGTGGAAGATGAGAATCCCAATTACCACCAAAGTCTAACACGCATGCTCTAAGCATATCCTCCAAAGTTTGAATCGTCCTCTCAGATTGTCCATCTGTTTGGGGATGATAAGCAGTGATTAGATTCAGTTGGGTTCCAAAAGCAGATTGCATGGTCTTCCAAAAATGAGATGAAAATTGAGCATCACGATCAGAAATGATATCCAAAGGAACATCATGTCGTGATACAATCTCATCAACATAAATCTTTGCAAGTTTATCAGAAGATAGATCCTCGCGAATCGGAATAAAATGAGCTGATTTTGTTAATCGATCGATAACAACCCAAATAGCATCATGACCTCTAGATGTACGCGGTAATTTAGTGATAAGATCCATAGCAATGTTCTCCCACTTCCAAACCGGTATCTCTGGTTGTACAAGCAAACCAGAAGGTCGTTGATGTTCAGCCTTGACTTTGAGACAAGTTAGGCATTTCAATACATACAAGGCAACATCCTTTTTCATACCAGGCCACCAGTACTGAGTACGAAGATCCTTGTACATTTTATCAGCACCAGGATGGATAGAATATCGAGACTTGTGAGATTCGTCCATTACCAAGGTGCGAAGATCGTCTTGTTTCGGAATCTACAAACGATCCTTGAAGTAGAGTATACCATCGTCCTTTGTTTCGAGTTTAAGTTCGAGTTGAAGCGGTAGCTCATATTTCAATAAGCCTTTGGTTACACAAGATCGTTGAGCTTGAAGGACACGAGATTGAATATCAGATAGAGTTCGAACAGAATGAAGCTTGACTCGTTCCTTTCAACTAAGCGCATCGGCTATGACATTCGCCTTACCAGGATGGTAGCGAATTTCGCAATCATAGTCGTTTAAGAGTTCTACCCAACTTCGTTGTCTCATGTTCAGCTCCTTCTGATTGAGAATATGCTGGAGACTTTTATGGTCTGTGAAAACCACACACTTTGTGCCATAAAGATAATGTTTCAAGATTTTAAGCGCGAAAACCACAGCTCCTAACTCAAGATCATGAGTCGTATAGTTCTTCTCGTGAACTTTCAGCTTCCTTGACGCATAAGCTATCACTTTACCTTGTTGCATAAGAACACAACCATGGCCTAAATTAGATGCGTCACAGTAGATAATGAAATCATCGTTTCCTTCAGGCAAAGATAGAACAGGAGCGTCACATAGCTTCTGTGACACATGTGTCATTTCGACCATCAAACAAATGCCAAACCAATGAAATATTGTGTTTCATACTTGGGATTTGTAAAAATATGTGTATCATTTGCACATATCAAATTTTGTTCGATTTCAAGCTTTAAATCACTTTCTTGAAGGTTATACGCGCACTGATGCGTAAATATAACCAGTTTAATACAACAAATACTCCGGAATAGTGACATAGGCTTAACATACCTTAAATAACCTTTACAGAACTTAGAAATAAGTTTTGAAGGCTTTGGTATGGCAAAAACAAGTTAATTCACTTACAGGGACTAAACTTGACAAACTGCGAAAGTATGCCAATTTGAACTGTAACAGACATTCCAGAACATGACCATAAGTTAAACACACCTTAAATATCCTCTACATAGCTTAGAAATTGTCACACCCTGGCTTTGCGGAAGCGTGGTTAATTTGGTGTGACTTCTTAATACCATAGCTTAACCATAGCAAAGCTATATGAAATAAAACCACGCAAGATCATCCATTTAATTAAGTTTTAAAAACCAAATACAACAACATTGTTTTAACGGAAACATATCCTAACGACATTGTTCAACAAACATCAACATGACATAAACACAGTTTAAGGACTGTGACTTGTCCAGGAAAGAGTCACATTCCTCAAACTTGGATGACCTCATAACTAGTGCAGCGGGAAAACGTGCCATACCGTGCCAGATCCTTTAGTTCCCTGAAATACATGTAATTTGAAAAATCAACAATAATGTTGAGCGAGTTCATGTGTATGTGAGTAAGTAAAACCTTTGTAAAATGTCTGTATGTATGAAAATTCCTGGTATGTAGCAATAAGGAAAAAGAGATCACCATTGGGTTGCAAAGCCAATGATACGTGTGAAGTGCAGTAGGAAGACTCAAACCTAGCATATTTGGCGATGGGTATAAAGTCACCACCTGGTCCATTAGGCGGGCTCAGGGGTTGGGCTCGCTACACCCAGATAGATCTACCGCTTACGTCCCTCGGTCCTACAATGAGGATTAATGGCCTCCAGTTCCCGCCTACCCACTCACATGATCTAAGTAGTAACCCTCCTTACGCTAACCATACCATGTATACAGTACTCGTAATCATAGTAACATGTATTTCACCCCCGCAGTTTAGAAAACTGAAAACAGTTAAGAGAAAAGGGGGACATGAACTCACAGTGGTGCGTCTCTACCATGTATACCTCCAAATCAAGCAGCTGTGCGACGACCTACATGTACTAACTCTATTAGATGGACGGCCGTGCCTTAGCTTTATGGTTCAAGTTCTTAGGAAATAGTTAGACAACTATTTCGTGTTTACATTATGTATATACTTGGTAATTATTTTCCTTCCCAAGGATGGGGGATTTAATACATGTGCGTTCGTATAACTTCAGAATATATTATTAAGTCTCACTTAATATATATTTTACTTCTTATTCCAAAATATAAGTATTTTTCTCAAAAATATTATATCTTATTTCACATAATTTTCCCAAAATAATACCTTGACAATAATACGCTTTCATAAATATTCTCTTAAAATGCGTAAGTTACGTCTTAATGATCGAGTGGTAATAATAATTACCGGTGTAACTTATATATTTATTGTAGAAGCGTTCGTATTATTTTGGAGTTGTCAACACGGTAATATTATTTTTACCCTAAAAATAATATTTGAATAGTTCACAAAATAATCATAAAAATCACAAGTGTTGCTATGAAAATATATATATACTAAATATATATTTATCAAGTTTTATTTTGTAAAATCCCACCTCCGATATTTTGTAGATAAAGTCGTGGCGAAATCTATAATTTGAAAACAAGTCGAAACGTGTTTCTAACACTTATAGTGAAAATATTTCTAAGTGTTAGGTTTTTGGAAAAAATTCGCCAGAGTTTCCTCTGTAACTGGAGGTGGCCACGCTTTTAAGCGTATCATTTTCTTTTATAAATCAAATCAACCATTTTCTTATTTAACCAAAACAATATTCAACGCATCAAACTAGTCAATAAATATGTAAATATTTCATGAACTTGTGATTTACTCAAAAATATGAAGTAAATCCCATTACATTTAGTGGATCTTTATATAAAGCAATCCGATTTCGTAAAAACCTCATTTTTAGAGAAATTTCGTCTTTACAACTTCTCGTCATCTTTTATAAAAATAGTTATTTTGTCTAAACTTTGTGCTACACAAGTGTTTACACACTTGTGTGTTCTAAAAATCATTGTTGTTAGTGTAAGATCCGTCTTTAGAAAACATGATTTCTTTGATACTTGGTTCTTTGAAAATACCGCTTGTAGATCCGTAGATCTACTAGTTTTAAACACTATTTCACAAGCAAAATCGCTTTTACACAAGTTCATGATTCGTGTGTGGTAGAGTTTCATCCTTTAACCCTTGTTACATCCAAAACAACTTTATGTCACGATCCATGATCATGACCAACCCGGGTTAAACGATGATCCGAGCTACCACAACATAGATTGGGTCCAAATAACTACACAAATCAAATACTACAAGGTTTACACAACATTCAAGCTTTTAACCATCACTTTTAGCATTTTTAGTAGACTTTTAAGCTTCAACTTGTATGTTTTCTAGTTTTAACCGTTACAAATCATTTTAACCATCTTAAAATAGTTCGGGAAGGTGATTCAAGTAACTTACTACTAGCTCGAGGCTAGGGAAGAATCTAGACACAAAATGGGTGGATAAAAGCAATGAGTAGAGGTCCTTCGCCTTCCGAATGCACCAAGCCTCCTCTTACGTGATCCTTAACACTTGAATGATCTTGGAATGGCTTGAAGGAAATCGAAAGATGGATGGTTGCAAGTGTGAGTGTTCGGCCGAGAGCCTCTTAGAGAGAGAGAGAGGGGGAGTGTTTGTGGTGAAATGTTAAGAATGACATGTTGGTTCTAAACTTGTTCTTATAGACATATCCTAAGTGTAATATCCAATAGATCAAATGTAGGCTAGATATTGGACATTTGAGAATATAATAATCAAAGGAGTACAAAAGATGGTCACAATGTGACCGAGTTCGGTCAAGGGGGGGGGGGGGGTTTCCTAGTTCAAATCCAACCATCTAGTTAGTTTATAATTAAGTTAAGTTAGGTTAGTTTAGTTAGTTAAGTGCTTAGCCCGGTTATTAGTGTGTAGTGCATTACAGTGGGTGTTAGGGTATTCAGGGACCCTAACTGGCTCAGAAAAAGATCAAAAATGTTATTGGCAATATTTTCATGTTCCGGGTATAGTCCGGTTGTTCGGTTGGATAGTAATCCGTTAAAGCGCTTAACAAGGCTTTAAAGTGTCGTTAATACCATTTTTAATGACACAACTTATTCCTCCAAAGTGTCGGGAATATTTTCCTCATGTTTTGACACTTTATTAGTTAGCTAAAAGCTGGATTGTTTATTAAAGTGCTGAGTTTTTGTGCTTACAGCACGTTTTAGGCACATCCAGTCATTGTAACTTATTCCTAGAGACGCAGTTCTACAACCCTTGTATCCCTACACTCACCACTAGTGTAGTAAAATATTTCTGGCTCATACAGGCCTTAGAGGCAGTGTCTGCCTGATGCTGGCTTTATCAGCATGTTCAATAGGTTATCCGTTTATAGTGCTACTGTGCTTTTTGTGCATCATGTTTGTCACTAAGGTTCGGTATGTAAATAATGTAGTGACGGTAAGTAAAGTATGATGCAGGTATATGCATGTATCAGAAATCAAGTAGCAGTTCATCATTAATTTCAAACAAGCACAGTAATTAAGCTGTAATTAATTATTAATTAAGTCGTACGGATACCTGGTTTAGTGAGGGTTGTCATATTCTCCCCCCGTTAGAAAAATTTCGTCCCGAAATTTTAGTTCTGCTTTTAGATGCAGGGTTCTTAGGAAATAGGTGGGGGTATTTCTCTTTCATCCGGTCCTCATGCTCCCAGGTGTATTCAAGACCATGTCTGGCATTCCAACGAACCTTGACGAGCTTGACACTGCTCCGGCGGGTCTTGTTTACTTTCCAATCCGTAACCTCAACCGGTTCTTCAACGAAATGGAGCATGTCGTCAACATGAATCTCGTCGATGGGAATGGCAATGGTATCTTGAGTTGGACTTTTCTTCAGGTTGGATACATGAAATGTATCGTGAACTCCATTCAGCTCGGCAGGTAAGTCCAGCTTGTATGCTACTAGTCCTATTCTTTCCAAAACTCTGAAAGGACCAATGTAGCGCGGATTTAACTTTCCACGCTTTCCGAAGCGTGCCACACCCTTCCAGGGTGAAACTTTCAATAAAACCATATCTCCAACTTGGAATTCCAAATGTTTCCGGTTTGGATCCGCATAGGCTTTCTGTCTTTCACGAGCTGCTTCGATGCGTTTTCGGATCTGCGCAATCTTGTCTGTCGTCTCTTGGACGATTTCGAGACCAACAAGCTGTCTATCACCTGCGTTAGCCCAACATAGGGGTGATCGACACTTGCGTCCGTAAAGAGCTTCGAATGGCGCGGCACCAATACTGGTGTGGTAGCTGTTGTTGTATGAAAATTCGACCAAGGGCAAATGCTTATCCCAGCTACCGCCGAAATCCATAACACACGCTCTCAGCATGTCTTCCAAAGTCTGTATCGTCCGTTCGCTTTGCCCGTCGGTCTGCGGGTGAAATGCAGTGCTCAGATTTAATTGTGAGCCGAAAGCTTCTTGGAAGGATTGCCATATCCTTGACACAAACCTTCCGTCTCTATCAGAGATGATCGAGAGAGGCACTCCATGGCGCGTAATGATCTCTCTCATGTAAATTTCGGCCAACTTGCTCGTATTATCCTTCTCTCTGATAGGTAAGAAGTGTGCTGACTTCGTTAATCGATCCACTATTACCCAAATAGTGTCATGGCCTCTTGGCGTTCTTGGCAACTTTGTAATAAAATCCATGGAGATTTGTTCCCATTTCCACTTGGGAATCTCGGGTTGTTGCAGAAGTCCTGAACGCTTCTGATATTCGGATTTAACCTTAGCGCAAGTTAAACATTTGCTCACATAAACAGCAACATCGCCTTTCATCCTAGGCCACCAATATTAATCTTTGAGATCCTGGTACATCTTATCCGCTCCAGGGTGGATAGAGTACCGCGACTTGTGAGCTTCATCGAAAATAACCTTCCTTAAACCTCCAAACAAAGCAACCCAAATCCTTTTCTCAAAACATAACGTTCCTTCCTCGTTTGGTACCAGTAGCTTCTCCATCCCACGGAGATATTCTTCTTCAAGGTTTCCTTCCTTGAGAGCTTCTTTCTGCGTGGCACGAATGCGCAAGGAAAGATCGGTTCGGATAATCATTTCTAAAGCCCTAACCCTTATGGGCTTGATCCTCTCCTTTCGACTTAGGGCATCGGCGACCACATTCGCCATCCCTGGATGATACTTTATCTCGCAGTCGTAATCGTTCAGCAACTCAACCCAACGTCTTTGCCTCATATTCAACTCCTTCTGGTTGAATATGTGTTGTAGGCTCTTGTGATCTGTAAAAATTGTACACTTTGTACCATATAGGTAGTGTCTCCAGATCTTTAAAGCAAATATCACTGCGCCTAGCTCCAAATCATGTGTGGTATAGTTCTTTTCATGTACTTTCAATTGACGCGATGCGTAAGCAATAACCTTCTGGCGTTGCATCAATACGCAACCCAATCCTTGATGTGAGGCGTCACAGTATACCACGAAATCATCTGTACCTTCCGGTAGTGCTAAGATTGGCGCATTGCAGAGCTTATCCTTCAATATCTGGAACGCTTCTTCCTGTTTGATTCCCCAATCAAACTTCTTACCTTTCTGCGTGAGGAGCGTCAATGGTTGAGCGATTTTTGAAAAATTCTCAACGAATCTTCGGTAGTAACCTGCCAAACCTAAGAATTGTCGAATTTCGGTTGGCGTCTTTGGCGTTTCCCAATTCTTGATCGCTTCGATCTTGGTTGGATCCACATGGATTCCATCTCCGTTCACCACGTGTCCAAGAAATTGTACTCCACGTAGCCAAAACTCATACTTAGAGAACTTGGAATACAATTGTTCCTTTTTCAGCAACTCCAAAATGGCTCTTAAATGCTGTTCGTGCTCAGCCTTCGTCCTTGAATAAATCAAGATGTCGTCGATAAACACAATCACGAACTTGTCCAAGTACGGCTTGCAAACTCTATTTATCAAGTCCATAAAGACTGCAGGTGCGTTTGTTAATCCAACGGCATAACAAGGAACTCGTAGTGTCCATAACGAGTTCTGAAGGCTGTCTTCGGGATACTCTCCTCTTGTATCCTTAACTGATGGTATCCAGATCGCAAATCGATCTTTGAGTAAAAGCTTGAACCTTGCAGTTGGTCGAATAGATCATTGATCCTTGGCAGAGGGTATCTATTCTTGATCGTCAGCTTGTTCAACTCCTGGTAGTCAATACACATACGAAAACTACCGTCCTTCTTCTTGACAAACAGGACCGGAGCTCCCCAAGGCGAGAAGCTTGGTCGGATAAATCTCTTGTCTAACAACTCTTGAAGTTGTGTCGACAGTTCCCGCATCTCAGACAGAGCAAGTCCATAAGGTGCCTTAGCCACAGGCGCGGCGCCTGGAACTAAGTCAATGCGGAACTCTACTTGTCTCTGAGGTGGCGATCCAGGTAAGTCCTCTGGGAAGACTTCTGGATATTCCCTCACGACAGGGATGTCTTCTATTCTCGGCTCAGCAGCCTTCTTATCCACAATGTGTGCCAGGAAGGCAACACATCCCTTCTGCAAACACTTTTGCGCTTTCAGGCAGCTGATAATTCTTAACGGCGTATCACGCTTCTCCCCGTGAACCACAATTGTTTCGCCATCTTCGGTCGGGATACGAACAACCTTTTCGTGACAAACTATCTCAGCCTTGTTGCCTGATAACCAATCCATTCCTACCACCACGTCGAAGCTTCCTAACTGGACTAGTAGTAGATCCAGAGCAAACTCACGCTCTCCCAATTCGATCACACAGCCTCTGACAACTTCATTGGCTTCTACTATCTTTCCATTAGCCAATTCGATTGAGTACGGAGTATCTAATTTACTAGCGGCTAAACCAAGCATATTCTTAAACTCTAACGACACGAAGCTATAATCTGCACCAGTATCAAATAAAACGGATGCATAGCGTTAGTTTACAGGGAACGTACCAGTGACAACATTGGGATCCTGGCGCGCCTCCCTCGCTTCAATATTAAACACTCTTCCACGGGCTTGGTTTAACTCTGGGCAGTTCCTCTTGTAATGCCCAAGATCACCACAGTTGAAGCATCCGGGTCTCTGCCCGTTTCCACCAGCTTGATTATTCCTCTGGTCACGATTCACGGCGCCTGCTTGATTAGCATTGTTGCCTCGATTCCCATTACCTCCATTGTTTCCTTGTGGGTGATTTCCATTTCCACCCCGGTTATTGTTTCTGTTTCCTAATCCTCCTTGGCCTCCCTGGCCAACAGTGGCCCAACAAGAATCCTTCAAGTGGCCAGGTTTCCCACACGCTTCACATACCTTCAAACCACATCGGCCAGAATGGTGACGCTGGCAGGTGTTGCACTTGGGCTGGGTGCCCATACATCCCTTTCCTTTCTTTCCACTACCAGCTGTAACCTGAGCTGGCGCGTTTGGCTCTCCTTTCTTAAAAACACCACTAGTGCCTTGTTTGAAGTTTGAGAACTTTCGTTTGTTACCTCCGGATGACTCGACGTGAGTCTCTTTCTTCTTAGGCTCAGCATCATCGAACTTGTTCAGGCGAATGGCCTCCTCTGTGAGAGCCACGCTCAGATCAATTGCCTCAGTAATGGTCGCAGGCTTGGATGAGGTCACCATGCTTATGATTTAAGGAGCTAATCCCCAAATGAAACGTTCAATCTGCTTGAAACCACATGCGATAAGTCATGGAACCTCTGCACATATTCTGCGATCTTTGGACCTTCCATTTTCAAATGCCAGAACTCAGTTTCCAATCTTTGGATTTCCGCGCGAGAGCAGTACTTTTTGTGCATAAGTTCCTTCAGTTCGGTCCAGGTTAGCGCGTAGGCAGCAGCTTCACCAAGTGTCTGTACTTGCAAATTCCACCAAGAGAGGGCTCCATCCAAGAATAGCCCCGAGATATAGGTGACTTGCTGATCTAGTGCGCATTTGCTCATGCGAAGAACAGATTCAGTTTTCTCAGCCCAACGAACAAAGGCGACAGCACCTCCTGTGCCATCAAAGTTGACTGGTTTGCAGTCTAGAAACTGCTTGTAGGTGCACCCTGCACATACATTATAGCATGCGATCGGCATTAGCATCATTGCTATAGATATCCAATTAGGTCATGGTATGTCTTAATGACTTAGTATTACCATGAGGTGGATTGTTGTTGCCATCGTTGTTTGAGCTGCTTCCGCTGGGTCCTCCTTGCGAGGCGGCGTATTGCGCAATGGCGGCATCGATGACTTGTTGGAGTTCTGCCTCATTAGTAGGCATCGGCGTTTGACGTCTCGGCGGCATCTTCTAAAAGATGTTTCACGTAGGTTAGGTCATAGCAAGTCAAGTGTACGCATGTATTCATCAATATCAACACATAACATCTCATGTCGTAGAACATAAACAGTAGATCAAACATCACCAGCGATGAGAATACTGCTATTGCATTACCATAAATCGAGACCACAATGTAAAGCTTACAAGTACACAACTGTATCATACAACATCAATGACTTAGTAGGGGACGACCCTAGACAAGCCGTGAGATCGCTGGACGTATTCAGGAATCCTTGGTTTGTCCATCTTTAAATTCCAGAACTCCACCTCAAGCTTCTGAATTCCAGCCTTAGAACAGTATTTCTTCTCCATCATTTCTTTGAGCTCGTCCCAGTTTAGTGCATAAGCAGCATCTGTGCCAAGGGTCTGAACCTGAAGGTTCCACTATGAGAGTGTGCCATCTAGATATAACCCCGAGATATAGGTAGCACTCTATTGGGGCGAACAGTTACACATTCTTAGAATGGAGTTAGTCTTTTCGGACCAACGAACAAGTGTAACGGCGCCTCCTGTTCCGTCGAAGTTCAAAGGCTTGTAGTTCAGGGACTGCTTATAGGTGCAGCCAGTTGAAGGGTTATTTCCAGTAATGCCATCGTTGTGCTTAGGGCGGAGGGCTATGTCGTGCAATTTCCTGTGAGAGGCGTTCTTGCATCTCGGCTCCTGTTCTTGGCAACGTACTGGTGTTTGTGTCACGCCTGGGTGGCATTCTCTTCTGTCGAAGTGGTATGAAGTGGGTTAGACAACATTTCAATTGTCTATGAGATACATAGCACCATAAGCCATCATGTAATCACCCAATTTCACACGTAAATATACTCAATGTATGAGTGGGGAAATAATTTTTGAGCCTTCACATAGGCTTGCCAATTTGGCTTGTTGTTTGTAATAGAATGAACTCGAGGCTACATCGCCTAGGTCATTCGTGTTTTAGTTATTTCCTGCTACATTAGTTTTCATTAGCTCGACCCGCAGAGTCCACCAGGATTTCTGTGCACTACAAGCCGTTATTACGTGGGCCCCCGTAATAATAAATTGTCTTGCACAGTTACCCCAATTTTCTCTCGTCCAAGCAGATGATCAATCAAGGAGCAACAGCAGGTGCATTGGCATGAACAGGGTCATGCTCCAATGCGGGGTAAAGAGCAATGCCTGGCTCAGGGGCCACGGCTGGCTCTCGATCAATAAACTCCATTTCAAAATCAGCTAGATCAGCAAACACAGGGGTTACAGGATCCTCCAAGGCTTGGTCCAAGTGTATGAACTCAAGTTCATGGTCTGGATCAAAACCAGGTGGAAAAACAGGATCATCCTCAACATTGATCCAACTCAAAGCTGTGTGTGGGAACTGGTGCAGCTGATGACGCCATATCAGGGTCGGCGTCGTGTGAGTGGTGCTGCACTCCCTGTATATGCGAAGATACGGACGTCAGAAACTCAAATGAGTCTGGGACAGGGGAATGGGCATAAGCTTCCTCTGCAGGAGCGTCCGCAAGCAGTAGGCTATTACCAGCAGCAGTAGGGCCTCGCCCTCAAGTGGGTCCTCCTCTAATAGTTCGACATCGTCGTTGGAGACAACGTCGGGGGGCATATCAACAATGGGATAAGTGGCAAGGGGCACAGGAGCAGGGATCACCATGAGTGGCAAATTCTCAACAAGATGGCCATCAGCAGGCTCTGCTACGACATCAGGCAGCGCAAAGGGCTGAAAGTCGTCATCGTCTGTGCCGGTAGTATCGGAAATGTACACCTCGTGCTCGGATGAAACTATGTCGTCTGATACTATGGCCATGGGATTCGTAGTGTCTATCTTTCTAGTACATGATAAAGGCATGACGTTTGTAACACAAACACACATACGTATAACAATCAATCATATAATCATATAAACATATTAGTCCAATAATTAATCAAATAGTCCTCCTAGTCCCACTAGCCTCCCAGCCTCTCAGACTGCTCTTCCTAGTCCCACTAGCCAATTCTCCTCTTAGACTGCTCTTCCTAGTCCCACTAGCCAATTCTCCCAGCCTCTCAGACTGCTCTTCCTAGTTCCACTAGCCAACTACCTCGGTCTCCTAGATCGAGCCTCGGCCTCCAAGACCGAGCCTATAAATAATAAAGGAAATGTGCTCAACATTTGTTTGTAAAAATGTTTTGGATCTGGACTTAAGTGGTATGCAGTAAAAAAAATGTTTTCGTGAGAGCCCTAGTGATCATAGTCTAGACTCGAGAATGAATCCTAGTTCGCTATGATCAGAGCTCTGATACCAAGCTGTCACACCCTGGCTTTGCGGAAGCGTGGTTAATTTGGTGTGACTTCTTAATACCATAGCTTAACCATAACAAAGCTACATGAAATAAAACCATGCAAGATCATCCATTTAATTAAGTTTTAAAAACCAAATACAACAACATTGTTTTAACGGAAACATATCCTAATGACATTGTTCAACAAACATCAACATGACATAAACACAGTTTAAGGACTGTGACTTGTCCAGGAAAGAGTCACATTCCTCAAACTTGGATGACCTCGTAACTAGTGCAGCGGGAAAACGTGCCATACCATGCCAGATCCTTTAGTTCCCTGAAATACATGTAAGTTGAAAAATCAACAATAATGTTGAGCGAGTTCATGTGTATGTGAGTAAGTAAAACCTTTGTAAAATGTCTGTATGTATGAAAATTCCTGGTATGTAGCAATAAGGAAAAAGAGATCACCATTGGGTTGCAAAGCCAATGATACGTGTGAAGTGCAGTAGGAAGACTCAAACCTAGCATATTTGGCGATGGGTACAAAGTCACCACCTGGTCCATTAGGCGGGCTCATGGGTTGGGCTCGCTACACCCAGATAGATCTACCGCTTACGTCCCTCGGTCCTACAATGAGGATTAATGGCCTCCAGTTCCCGCCTACCCACTCACATGATCTAAGTAGTAACCCTCCTTACGCTAACCATACCATGTATACAGTACTCGTAATCATAGTAACATGTATTTCACCCCCGCAGCTTAGAAAACTGAAAACAGTTAAGAGAAAAGGGGGACATGAACTCACAGTGGTGCGTCTCTACCAAGTATACCTCCAAATCAAGCAGCTGTGCGACGACCTACATGTACTAACTCTATTAGACGGACGGCCGTGCCTTAGCTTTATGGTTCAAGTTCTTGGGAAATAGTTAGACAACTATTTCGTGTTTACATTCTGTATATACTTGGTAATTATTTTACTTCCCAAGGATGGGGGATTTAATACATGTGCGTTCGTATAACTTCGGAATACATTATTAAGTCTCACTTAATATATATTTTACTTCTTATTCCAAAATATAAGTATTTTTCTCAAAAATATTATATCTTATTTCACATAATTTTCCCAAAATAATACCTTGACAATAATACGCTTTCATAAATATTCTCTTAAAATGCGTAAGTTACGTCTTAATGATCGAGTGGTAATAATAATTACCGGTGTAACTTATATATTTATTGTAGAAGCGTTCGTATTATTTTGGAGTTGTCAACACGGTAATATTATTTTTACCCTAAAAATAATATTTGAATAGTTCACAAAATAATCATAAAAATCACAAGTGTTGCTATGAAAATATATATATACTAAATATATATTTATCAAGTTTTATTTTGTGAAATCCCACCTCCGATATTTTGTAGATAAAGTCGTGGCGAAATCTATAATTTGAAAACAAGTCGAAACGTGTTTCTAACACTTATAGTGAAAATATTTCTAAGTGTTAGGTTTTTGGAAAAAATTCGCCAGAGTTTCCTCTGTAACTGGAGGTGGCCACGCTTTTAAGCGTATCATTTTCTTTTATAAATCAAATCAACCATTTTCTTATTTAACAAAAACAATATTCAACGCATCAAACTAGTCAATAAATATGTAAATCGCAAAAATTTCATGAACTTGTGATTTACTCAAAAATATGAAGTAAATCCCATTACATTTAGTGGATCTTTATATAAAGCAATCCGATTTCGTAAAAACCTCTTTTTTAGAGAAATTTCGTCTTTACAACTTCTCGTCATCTTTTACAAAAATAGTTATTTTGTCAAAACTTTGTGCTACACAAGTGTTTACACACGTGTGT
Organism: Helianthus tuberosus; assembly: GCA_030545235.1. Classification (NCBI taxonomy): domain Eukaryota; kingdom Viridiplantae; phylum Streptophyta; class Magnoliopsida; order Asterales; family Asteraceae; genus Helianthus; species Helianthus tuberosus. The sequence continues at coordinate 28,840 of JARYGA010014324.1, forward strand.
GTTCTAAAAATCATTCTTGTTAGTGTAAGATCCGTCTTTAGAAAACATGATTTCTTTGATACTTGGTTCTTTGAAAATACCGCTTGTAGATCCGTAGATCTACTAGTTTTAAACACTATTTCACAAGCAAAATCGCTTTTACACAAGTTCATGATTCGTGTGTGGTAGAGTTTCATCCTTTAACCCTTGTTACATCCAAAACCACTTTATGTCATGATCCATGATCATGACCAACCCGGGTTAAACGATGATCTGAGCTACCACAACATAGATCGGGTCCAAATAACTACACAAATCAAATACTACAAGGTTTACACAACATTCAAGCTTTTAACCATCACTTTTAGCATTTTTAGTAGACTTTTAAGCTTCAACTTGTATGTTTTCGAGTTTCAACCGTTACAAATCATTTTAACCATCTTAAAATAGTTCGGGAAGGTGATTCAAGTAACTTACTACTAGCTCGAGGCTAGGGAAGAATCTAGACACAAAATGGGTGGATAAAAGCAACGAGTAGAGGTCCTTCGCCTTCCGAATGCACCAAGCCTCCTCTTACGTGATCCTTAACACTTGAATGATCTTGGAATGGCTTGAAGGAAATCGAAAGATGGATGGTTGCAAGTGTGAGTGTTCGGCCGAGAGCCTCTTAGAGAGAGAGAGGGAGTGTTTGTGGTGAAATGTTAAGAATGACATGTTGGTTCTAAACTTGTTCTTATAGACATATCCTAAGTGTAATATCCAATAGATCAAATGTAGGCTAGATATTGGACATTTGAGAATATAATAATCAAAGGAGTACAAAAGATGGTCACAATGTGACCGAGTTCGGTCAAGGGGGGGGGGGGGTTTCCTAGTTCAAATCCAACCATCTAGTTAGTTTATAATTAAGTTAAGTTAGGTTAGTTTAGTTAGTTAAGTGCTTAGCCCGGTTATTAGTGTGTAGTGCATTACAGTGGGTGTTAGGGTATTCAGGGACCCTAACTGGCTCAGAAAAAGATCAAAAATGTTATTGGCAATATTTTCATGTTCCGGGTATAGTCCGGTTGTTCGGTTGGATAGTAATCCGTTAAAGCGCTTAACAAGGCTTTAAAGTGTCATTAATACCATTTTTAGTGACACAACTTATTCCTCCAAAGTGTCGGGAATATTTTCCTCATGTTTTGGCACTTTATTAGTTAGCTAAAAGCTGGATTGTTTATTAAAGTGCTGAGTTTTTGTGCTTAGAGCACGTGTTAGGCACATCCAGTCATTGTAACTTATTCCTAGAGACGCAGTTCTACAACCCTTGTATCCCTACACTCACCACTAGTGTAGTAAAATATTTCTGGCTCATACAGGCCTTAGAGGCAGTGTCTGCCTGATGCTGGCTTTATCAGCATGTTCAATAGGTTATCCGTTTATAGTGCTACAGTGCTTTTTGTGCATCATGTTTGTCACTAAGGTTCGGCATGTAAATAATGTAGTGACGGTAAGCAAAGTATAATGCAGGTATATGCATGTATCAGAAATCAAGTAGCAGTTCATCAGTAATTTCAAACAAGCACAGTAATTAAGTAGTAATTAATTATTAATTAAGTCGTACGGATACCTGGTTTAGTGAGGGTTGTCACAGAAATAGGCTTTGAGGGGTTAAGTGTACTAAGATAAATTTTGGGTCATTCAGAGACTAAAAGTGTCAAAAAGTGCACAAGTTTGCATTTTCGCGCATAACTTACGTTCTGAATACATCCGGACATCCAAAAATTTATGTAAGCATGACTATATTATATTTTAGTGTTCGCCATAAGAAAAATCCATTCGTCGCGTCATTTGGATCATTTTTCGCGCTTGTGCGCATTCCGTTGTAATTAAGCGAACATCGCGTCCGTACGACCAAACGAACCATCATCCGACATATTTTTGAGCATGTTTCATGTCCACAATGTTTAGGCATCATTTTAGGGCCTTAAAGTCGGCTTTACGGGCCTTAGAAGTGTCGGAAATGGCCTTAAACACATGCAGGGACTGAAACTGTCATTTCTGAAACATGTTGGCTGATCAGGCAGGCCAGGCGGCCCGCATTATATTTGTCTGATCCTGAAGCGGGCCGCGTCCGACTATCAGACCAGATTAACTGCATTTAACAGCAGATTGCAGCTGTTACATTCACAACCACACATTCTCCCTTGCTTAGTCAGCTGATAAGAACCCATTTTTAGTCACCACAACTTGCCAACACATGTACGCACAAGATTCGAGCACGGTTTCCATGAAACGATCCTAATGGTTCGGGTATTCCTATAAATACCCATCCACCCCATTGCAAAACTTACAAGAATTTTGATCTTAGAAACTCTAAGTTGAAACCATTGTTTCATACCTGAGATTCTCGGATCGAAATTAGCATTCGGGGACCCTTCGTAAGTATTCTTTCGTTATTTTATTGCTTTTCGAGTCCGAAAGTCAAACTTTGTTTGACTTTCAGCGTTGACCAGCTTATGGCCAATGCGAAGTTCGTTTGAACTTCGCAACGTGATTGTAATCACGATGGTTATAGTCCCTTGGGACTATGCCTACTGATTACCACGTTGTCTAGGGTCGTAGGGTAAGCGATCTAATAAATCGCTTATACCTTCGAACCCGACCCATTTGGTCGATCATTAGGATCCGACCAAATACATTAGGTGACCATAGTGTATAGGGAATAACCTTCCGAGGTTATACCTTATGGTCACATCGTTTAAGTAGTTGTATGATAGGTAGTTTATGTGCCTTAGGCAAATTACCAAAATACCCTTTTCATGTATAATTGGTAATTAAGCTTATGTAACCTAAACTTTTGTACATAACTGATTATACAATATGATTAAACACGTTTAGGCATATAATACCTGTCATAGGACTAGTTAGACGTCTCGAACGCGCTTTGCGCGCACGACGCGTTAAAGTAGCGTATGTTACCTTAATGGGTCGCGATGGGTCGAAAGCACTTAGGTTAGTCTCAATGTAGTATGTAGGCCTTGTTAAACCATATCATATGAGTTCCAATACTCATTTGGTTTACCAAGCCTCATCCTTTCCGATCTTCCGATTTAAGTCCGGTTTATTTATATAGTTTTAGATTGCCGACTGATTCCGTGCTCCCTCCAGCTTTACTTGGTTGTTGTTCAAGACCTCTAAGCATTCTCAGGCGAGTACATTATTCCCCTCTTTTACTGTTTTCAATTGTTTTGGGGTGACTCATATGTGCTAAATGTTTTAACAATAGTTTCAAGAACGATTTCAATGTTTTCAATAACAATTACAATGTGGTTTCAAGAACGATTACAATGATTTCAAAAACAATTACAATGGTTTCAAGAACGATTTTAATAAAGTGAACGAACTTGTTGGTTGTAGTTACATAACCAATGACATTCATTAGCAATGATCAAGCCGACCAGTATTAGGTTATGGTACCATAGGATCTGACAAATCCCGTTATTTACTACACCCGTGGTTATGTGTGGGTGTGGTGGGTAGCGACTGAATCTGTAATTATTAACTTACCCTTTGGTAAGGGTTTGTTAAGAACGAGAACGAGAACGATAACGAGTTGGAACGATGAACGCGTCAAGAAGGTTTGAATGTTATTAGAGAATCGACCATAAAGTAGTTTCACAATTAAAACAAGAACGATTTGAACGATTTCTCAAAATGTTTTAACGATTGGGTAAACATTTGGACATGATTTACATTTGATTATGCATTTCCACGAAACATAGTATTGATTTAAACCAAGTTTTACTTGAATACTTTGTTTTGTGCATTTCACCTATGGTTTAGTTGATGCAATTCACTAGCCATACATATCATTTTGGTTACTCATTACATGGTTTACATTTGACACAAACACTTTTGACATTGGTTATACATTACATGATTTACATCTTGACATGAACATTTTGACATATTATTTCAATACATTTGGCAGTTGGTTTAAACATAGACATCTTACATTTATTGGTTTGGTTTGAGTAAGTGATCTAAGTAACGAGGCGTGTGTAATATGATATAAGCATGGTGGATACGCCGCTGGTACTTCCTATATATAAGTGTTTATATGGTATTACATATCGTAGCGTTGTTTAAATCATTTCAATTTAGACATATAACATTTCATACAAAGAACATACTTTTCACAATACATTGCTTTACAAACAACTTAATTTATACAAACTCATTTTACATGGTTATTCATTTAATCATGCATTATTCTTTTATTTATACATATCATCTAAACTTATTATTTTTCAAATGATTTACAAAGACAAAGCAAATTACAAGGTTCATGACTAAACATTTTCTTAAAACAGAAGTCATGAATCTTATTTTCACAAAACCTATGTATCTCGCCAGCATTTCTTTGCTGACCTCGTTTTCACATATGTTTCAGGTATATGTTGAAAGATATCGATTGATAGGATGGATGCTCACATAGGACTGGACAAGGCCTTAGTGACTCAATAACAATGATAGACTATGTTTAAAATTGTGTATTTAGATTTCCAGACGATGTAATTATTCAATGTTTAATAATACGAAACACTTTTTGGTATCCATGGTTATGAAACAATGATTATGTTGCAACACGCCCCGATGTTTCCGCCGCGATTTGTTGTTTTACGCGGTCGGGGTGTGACAGAAAAGTTGGTATCAGAGCCAATGGTTATAGGGAATTAGGTTATTAGTAATGCTTTGACCTAGTCTATAACCTTTCTAGGACACTAACGCGAGTTTACTTGCGTTTAGTCATAAAACAATACCGTCACCTATCCTTAGGCGACGACCACAACAAGAACACAATTTTCGAATCTGCTTTGAAAACTAATCATCTGTTCTAGGATGATTGATTATAAGGTTTTGAACCCTCTGTTATATGGTTTTGAACCCCTTTGAGTTTTCAAAATCTCGTCAAGGTTTTGGGTTTTAAATAATGTGAACACGTGCAAACTGGAAGGGTGAATGCCTGTATTCTGGGTTTTCTGTCTAGGCAAGCACTTCGTATATATCTCATCAGACGCGAGACCAGTTGTGCTTACCTGGGAATTCTTGGGATGAGTGTTCACTTATAGGCGAGCATGTCTTCGCGATACATTATTTTTGACCCATTTACTTTGATTAGTCACTGTGTGTCGTTTGTTTACCTTGTGGTAACAAAGAAATGACCACTATCCTTGCTTTCATCAGATTTGTTTCATCTCATTTTTTTCGTCTAATTCTCTCACTCGTTTCCTTTCATGTTGCCTTTTTTAGAATGCCTCCTCGACGCAAAAACCAGATAGCGACTGCCGAACTGGCAGAAATTATCGCACAGCAGATGGCTGTTGCGTTCCCAAACCTCATTGCTCAATGGAACCAAGCCAACAACAACAATCATGCTCAATGCAATTTTAAGAGTTTCAACTCGGCTAAACCGCTCAAGTTTAGTGGTTCTGAGGGAGCAACTGGGCTTCTTCAATGGTTCGAGAGCATTGAGAATACTTTCCGCCACGTGCAGTGTCCTGACAATCGCAAGGTCGAGTTTTCTTCGAGTGTGTTTCAGAAGAGGGCTCTCACATGGTGGAACGGGGTTATGAGGGATCGTGGTGCAGAAGTTGCTCTAGCACAAACATGGGCTGAACTTAGAGCTCTTATGATGAGGGAATTATGTCCTCGTCATGAGCAGCGAGCTTTGGAGAAGGAATTTGATGAGTTGAAACAAGATAGTGGTGAGCACAGGGCGTATACTAATAGATTTGAGGAGTTAAGTCTGCTCTGCCCGACAATGGTTACCCCACTCGACAAGGCTATCGAAAGGTACATCGACGGCCTACCTGACTTGGTACAAGACATCCTTACTGGTAGTAGCCCTACCACACTCCGTCAGGCGATTGAGTTAGCTGCGACATTGACAGAGTCGCAGATTCGGAAGAATAAGTTACACAGAAAGGGTGACAAGGGTAAGAAGCAGGGGTCTGACAAGGAGGATAGCAACAAAGGTCAAAACAAGAAGGGTAAGGAAGGTGAGACGTCGAAGAAATCAAGAAAGCGCAAGGGTGCTCAGAACTTTGCTGTTAAAGCACAGACTGCTCAGAATCCGCGGAACCCACCAGCTCAGCCACCTGCAAAGAAAGCATATGTCGGTACCGCACCTCATTGTGCACGCTGCAACGGTCATCACGCGGTACAACAAGTTTGCTGGCAATGCACGACGTGTGGTAAATTTGGGCATTTGGCCAATGTTTGTCGTTTGGGACAAAATCAGGTTGCTCAGGTTCAAGCTCCGGTTCAAGGGAATGCTGCGAGATTCCCACTGGGTTCATGTTTCAACTGCGGAGAGATTGGTCACTTCCGCCACAACTGCCCAAGGCTGGTGAATGCAAATGCTAACGCAAACCCGAACGTCAACGTCAATGTGAATCCAGCACGCGGTCGAGTGTTTAACATCAATGAGGCACTCAATGATGAAGGAGTGAGCAATTAGCATTTTGTATTTCCTCTGGTTGTTATCTTGTAACCTTTAAAGACAATGCGGTTGTTATATAAATAAAAATTTGTGGTTTTTATTTTTTTAACTAATGCAATTGTATGAATGTTTGATCCAACCATATGATGTCAACACAAAGACAAAACTACTCGTGTGGTTCTGTCATTTTTTATGATCACTTGTGATCTCCCTAAGAACCTCAAACGCTTGTTTCTTTTAAATCTAAAGTATCTTATCGTCTTGCACCATTCGAGATGCAAGAATTATCAAAACAGCTTCAAGAGTTGTCTGATAAAGGATTCATCCGTCCGAACTTTTCACCTTGGGGAAACTCCTGTCCTCTTTGTGAAAAGAAAGATGGATCTTTTCAAATGTGTATCGATTAACGTAAGCCTAGTAAGCTTACCATCAAGAATCGATATCCCATACCTTAAATCAACGATTTCTCCGATCAACTGCAGAGCGCTTCATGCTTTTCCAAGATCGATTTGCATTCCGGGTATCATCAACTTCGTATTCTCGAAGAAGATATTCCCAAAACGGCTTTCTGCACGAAGTATGGCCATTACGAGTTTACAGTCATGCCTTTTGGATTGAAAAATGCTCCAGCCATCTTCATGGACTTAATAAATAGAGTCTGCAAGCCTTATTTAGATCAGTTCTTCATTGTTGTTATTAATGACATCTTGATCTATTCATGTCCCGAGCTGATCACGATGAACACCTTCGTTGACATTAGAACCCTTAAAGAAGGGACAAACTTTTCACTAAATCCTCCAAGTGGAAATTTTGACTTAAAGAAGTTCAGTTCTTGGGTCATGTAGTCAACAAGCAGGGTATTCATGTGGATCCATCCAAATTGTTGCAATTAAGGATTTGATTCCTAGTATGCTTTAAATACCCGTGTCCAAAGATAACAAATTAAACGATTATACGATTAAATGATTATGCGATTATGAGATTATGTGTTATGTGTTCTCCTCTATGTTTTTGTGTGATCCGATTTTCAAATCCTCATAGAATCTTCCATATCTTTATATGAGGGATTCATAATAGGATATTCGAAAGGTACTACCTTAAATCCTTATGGGCTTCTACGTGGTAGTTAAGACCCTTGGGATTATATAGTACCATTTCATTACTCGAAGAGAGACCTTTTAGTGGTCTAGTCAAAAAGATTGATTCACAATTTGGTTAAAGAACGACATCTAGTGATGTAGCTGAACAAACTCCTTGATAGTCTATTTAGATCATTTATTGATTTAATTAAAAGGACTCTATGGCGGTCTAGTCACACTCATCACAGGATTGTTCATTTGGTTGTACCCTACACATTATAAAATAGACTGTGTAAACTGTGCAAGGAATTGTCTAATTATGGACGCGTACATAATTATGAGATTCAGTGCACGGTAATCACAGTAGGATTTATTATGTGTAAGAACCAATAGTGACAACAATAACGAAATGTGAACGATGTAATGGAGGTACGGTGGACGCACCAATGGCGCTTCATATACTCGTATATAAGTGTCCCTCTTACATTGCAAGCATAATGTTATTAAGGTTACTAGAAGTTAAGAACCCTAACCAATGTTGTTCGATCTTTTCAACTTCATGTTTTCAAGCTCTCACAAGTTTCCTCTAATTAAATTTCGGGACGAAATTTCCTAAAGTAGGGGAGACTGTGACACATGTGTCATTTTGACCATCAAAAAAATGCCAAACCAATGAAATATTGTGTTTCATACTTGGGATTTGTAAAAATATGTGTATCATTTGCACATATCAAATTTTGTTCGATTTCAAGCTTTAAATCACTTTCTGGAAGGTTATAAGCGCACTGATGCGTAAATATAACCAGTTTAATACAACAAATACTCCGGAATAGTGACATAGGCTTAACATACCTTAAATAACCTTTACAGAACTTAGAAATAAGTTTTGAAGGCTTTGGTATGGCAAAAACAAGTTAATTCACTTACAGGGACTAAACTTGACAAACTACGAAAGTATGCCAATTTGAACTGTAACAGACATTCCGGAAGATGACCATAAGTTAAACACACCTTAAATATCCTCTATGTAGCTTAGAAATAGGCTTTGAGGGGTTAAGTGTGCTAAGATAAACTTTTGGGTCATTCAGGGACTAAAAGTGTCAAAAAGTGCACAAGTTTGCATTTTCGCGCATAACTTACGTTCTGAATACATCCGGACATCCAAAAATTTATGTAAGCATGACTATATTATATTTTAGTGTTCGCCATAAGAAAAATCCATTCGTCGCGTCATTTGGATCGTTTTTCGCGCTTGTGCGCATTCCGTCGTAATTAAGCGAACATCGCATTCGTACGACCAAACGAACCATCATCCGACATATTTTTGAGCATGTTTCATGTCCACAATGTTTAGGAATCATTTTAGGGCCTTAAAGTCGGATTTACGGGCCTTAGAAGTGTCAGAAATGGCCTTAAACACATGCAGGGACTGAAACTGTCATTTCTGAAACATGTTGGCTGATCAGGCAGGCCAGGCGGCCCGCATTATATTTGTCTGATCCTGAAGCGGGCCGCGTCCGACTATCAGACCAGATTAACTGCATTTAATAACAGATTGCAGCTGTTACATTCACAACCACACATTCTCCCTTGCTTAGTCAGCTGATAAGAACCCATTTTTAGTCACCACAACTTGCCAACACATGTACGCACAAGATTCAAGCACGGTTTCCATGAAACGATCCTAACGGTTTGCCTCCTATAAATACCCATCCACCCCATTGCAAAATTTACAAGAATTTTGATCTTAGAAACTCTAAGTTGAAACCATTGTTTCATACCTGAGATTCTCGGATCAAAATTAGCATTCGGGGACCCTTCGTAAGTATTCTTTCGTTCTTTTATTGCTTTTCGAGTCCGAAAGTCAAACTTTGTTTGACTTTCAGCGTTGACCAGCTTATGGTCAATGCGAAGTTCGTTTGAACTTCGCAACGTGATTGTAATCACGATGGTTATAGTCCCTTGGGACTATGCCTACTGATTACCACGTTGTCCAGGGTCGTAGGGTAAGCGATCTAAAAAATCGCTTATACCTTCGAACCCGACCCATTTGGTCGATCATTAGGATCTGACCAAATACATTAGGTGACCATAGTGTATAGGGAATAACCTTCCGAGGTTATACCGTATGGTCACATCGTTTAAGTAGTTGTATGATAGGTAGTTTATGTGCCTTAGGCAAATTACCAAAATACCCTTTTCATGTATAATTGGTAATTAAGCTTATGTAACCTAAACTTTTGTACATAACTGATTATACAATATGATTAAACACGTTTAGGCATATAATACTTGTCATAGGACTAGTTAGACGTCTCGAACGCGCTTTGCGCGCACGACGCGTTAAAGTAGCGTATGTTACCTTAATGGGTCGCGATGGGTCGAAAGCACTTAGGTTAGTCTCAATGTAGTATGTAGGCCTTGTTAAACCATATCATATGAGTTCCAATACTCATTTGGTTTACCAAGCCTCATCCTATCCGATCTTCCGATTTAAGTCCGGTTTATTTATATAGTTTTAGATTGCCGACTGATTTCGTGCACCCTCCAGCTTTGCTTGGTTGTTGTTCAAGACCTCTAAGCATTCTCAGGCGAGTACATTATTCCCCTCTTTTACTGTTTTCAACTGTTTTGGGGTGACTCATATGTGCTAAATGTTTTAACAATAGTTTCAAGAACGATTTCAATGTTTTCAATAACAATTACAATGTGGTTTCAAGAACGATTTCAATAAAGTGAACGAACTTGTTGGTTGTAGTTACATAACCAATGACATTCATTAGCAATGATCAAGCCGACCAGTATTAGGTTATGGTACCATAGGATCTGACAAATCTCGTTATTTACTACACCCGTGGTTATGTGTGGGTGTGGTGGGTAGCGACTGAATCTGTAATTATTAACTTACCCTTTGGTAAGGGTTTGTTAAGAACGAGAACGAGTTGGAACGATGAACACGTCAAGAAGGTTTGAAAGTTATTAGAGAATCGACCATAAAGTAGTTTCACAATTAAAACAAGAACGATTTGAACGATTTCTCAAAATGTTTTAACGATTGGGTAAACATTTGGACATGATTTACATTTGATCATGCATTTCCACGAAACATAGTATTGATTTAAACCAAGTTTTACTTGAATACTTTGTTTTGTGCATTTCACCTATGGTTTAGTTGATGCAATTCACTAGCCATACATATCATTTTGGTTACTCATTACATGGTTTACATTTGACACAAACACTTTTGACATTGGTTATACATTACATGATTTACATCTTGACATGAACATTTTGACATATTATTTCAATACATTTGGCAGTTGGTTTAAACATAGACATCTTACATTTGTTGGTTTGGTTTGAGTAAGTGATCTAAGTAACGAGGCGTGTGTAATATGATATAAGCATGGTGGATACGCCGCTGGTACTTCCTATATATAAGTGTTTATATGGTATTACATATCGTAGCGTTGTTTAAATCATTTCAATTTAGACATATAACATTTCATACAAAGAACATACTTTTCACAATACATTGTTTTACAAACAACTTAATTTATACAAACTCATTTTACATGGTTATTCATTTAATCATGCATTATTCTTTTATTTATACATATCATCTAAACTTATTATTTTTCAAATGATTTACAAAGACAAAGCAAATTACAAGGTTCATGACTAAACATTTTCTTAAAACAGAAGTCATGAATCTTATTTTCACAAAACCTATGTATCTCGCCAGCATTTCTTTGCTGACCTCGTTTTCACATATGTTTCAGGTATATGTTGAAAGATATCGATTGATAGGATGCATGCTCACATAGGACTGGACAAGGCCTTAGTGACTCAATAACAATGATAGACTATGTTTAAAATTGTGTATTTAGATTTCCAGACGATGTAATTATTCAATGTTTAATAATACGAAACACTTTTTGGTATCCATGGTTATGAAACAATGATTCTGTTGCAACACGCCCCGATGTTTCCGCCGCGATTTGTTGTTTTACGCGGTCGGGGTGTGACAGCTTCTGTATCAGCGTTTGAAACGCTTCTTCTTGTTTGGGTCCCCACTCAAAAGGCTTATTTTTCTGAGTCAAAGCAGTGAGTGGAACCGCAATCTTTGAGAAATTTGAAATAAACCATCGATAATATCCAGCAAGACCAAGAAATGATCGAATCTCTGTAGGTGTCGTCGGTGTATTCCAATCCTTAATAGCAGCTATATTGGATGGATCTACATGAATACCCTGCTCGTTGACTATATGACCCAAAAACTGAACTTCTTTAAGCCAGAATTCACACTTGGAGAATTTAGCAAAAAGTTGTTCCTTCTTTAGCAGTTCCAATGTCAAATGAAGGTGTTGCTCGTGATCGGCTCGAGACTTCGAATAAATGAGAATATCGTCGATGAACACAATGATGAACTTGTCTAAATAATTGTTACAGACCCTATTCATTAAGTCCATAAAGATAGATGGGGCATTTGTCAAACCAAAAGGCATGACAGTGAACTCGTAATGCACATATCTCGTGCAGAAAGCAGTTTTGGGAATATCTTCTTCGAGAACACGAAGTTGATGAGACCCAGAACATAGATCGATCTTAGAAAAGCATGAAGCCCCTTGCAGTTGGTCGAATAGATCATCAATTCGAGGTAGGGGATATCGATTCTTGATGGTAAGCTTATTAAGCTCACGATAATCGATACACATTCGAAAAGATCCATCTTTCTTTTTCACAAAGAGGACAGGAGCGCCCCACGATGAATAACTCGGTCGGATGAATCGTTTATCTGATAACTCTTGAAGTTTTTTCGATAACTCTTGCATCTCAGACGGTGCAAGACGATAAGGTGCTTTCGCAATCGGATTGGCATTGGGTACAAGGTCAATATGAAATTTGACTTGACGAACTGGAGGCAAACCAGGAAGTTCATCAGGAAACACCTTTGGATAATCTCGAACAATCGAAATATCCTGAATACTCTTGCTCTTGCTTTTCTCCTCGGTGACATGTGCTAGAAAAGCAACATATCCTTTTCGTAAATACCTTTGGGCTTCCGTACACGACATAAGTTTCAAACCACCTGATGGTTTCTCGCCACGAACCTCTAGGACATCACCAGAAGACAAAGGAATACGAACAATCTTATCGAAACAAACCACCTCAACATGATGTTTGGCTAACCAATCCATCCCCACGATAATATCGAAACTCCCAAGTTGAACCGGCATGAGGTCAATAGGAAAAAGATGGTTATCAAGGTTCAACTGACAATTACGAATAACAAAATCGAGAACAAGAGGTTTACCAGTAGCAACTTCGACAGATAAGGGCTTCCTCAGTTTAGTTCTAGGTATCGCAAGCAAAGGCTCAAATGATAATGAAACAAAACTTCTATCGGCACCAGAATAAAAAAGAATATATGCAGGTCGATTGTTAACAAGAAACGTACCATTGAAAACCTCATTGTCAGCCCTCGCCTTGTTAGCATTCAGATTGTACTCTCGTCCACGAGTGGGATTCACATTCGCGTTGACATTCACGTTCGGATTCGCATTTGCATTCACCAACCTCGGACAATTGTTGTGGAAGTGACCAAACTCTCCACAATTGAAACATGAACCCGGTGGGGAATCTCGCAGCATTCCCCTGAACTGGACCTTGAACCTGGGTAACTTGATTCTGAGCCAAACGACAAATGTTGGCCAGATGCCCAAGTTTACCACACGTAGTGCATTGCTTACAAGCTTGTTGTGCAACATGATGACCGTTTCAGCGAGCACAATGAGGTGCGGTACCAGCATACACTTTCTTCGCAGGCGGTTGAGCCGGTGGGTTCTGAGTTGTTACTGCAAAATTCTGAGCACCCTTTCGCTTTCTTGACTTCTTCGACGACTCACCTTTCTTACTCTTACCTTTTTCCTTGACAGAATCGGTCGACTTCTTCTTATCACCCTTGCGGGTAAGTTTACCCTTCCTGACTTGAGACTCAGTCAGGGTAGCAGACAACTCGATCGCGTGACGAACAGTAGTAGGATTAATGACAGTCACAATATCCTGTATGGAATTGGGTAAACCATCGATATATCTCTCGATTTCTTTCTCCAGTGGGGTAACCATAGTGGGACACAACAGACTGAGCTCCTCAAAACGATCCGTATACACACGGTGTTCTCCCCTATCTTGCTTTAGATCATCAAACTCTCGTTCTAATGCTCGAATCTCATGATGGGGACAAAACTCTTTCATCATGAGAGCTCGAAGCTCTTCCCATGTTTGTGCCAATGCCACTTCGGCACCCCTATCGCGCATAACACCGTTCCACCACGTAAGAGCACGCTTCTTGAACACACTTGATGCAAATTCAACATTACGCTCATTCGGACATTGCACATGTCTGAATGTGCTCTCGATACTCTCGAACCACTGCAGGAGCACAGTTGCTCCTTGCGACCCAGAAAACTTTAGCGGCTTAGCAGAATTGAAATTCTTGAAATTACACTTTGCATTATTGTTGTTATTATTATTGTTGTTGTATAACTCATGGATCTGGGTCACTACGCCTGGAAGTACAGCAGCCATTTGCTGAGCGACAAGGGCTGCGACTTCTTCAGCAGTAAAAGATTGAGTATCTCGTCGAGGAGGCATTGTCTAACAAGGAAACAGGGGAATCGAGTGAGATCGATAATTGGAAAAACAAAAGAGGTATTGAAAACATCGACAAAACACAAGGAAGGCAATCATTTGTTCGTTACCTCGAACAAACAAATGACACGCAGTGACTAATCAAAGTAAATGGGCCAAAATAATGTATCGCAAAGACATGCTCGCCTATAAGTGAACACTCACCCCAAGAGTTCCCAGGTAAGAGTGACTGGTCCGATTATGTGGATTTGTATGAACACTCTAGCCTTAGACAGAAAACTCAGGGTACAGGCATTCACTCTTCCTGTTTGCACGCGTTCACATTATTTAGACCCAAAAAATAAGTCAAACTGGAAGGGTTCAAAACCTAGCAATCAATCATCCTAGAACGAATGATTAATTTTCGAAGCAGATTCGAAATTTGTGCTCTCGTTGTGGTTATCACCTAAGGGTAGGTGAGGGTTTTGTTTAAAAAAAATCTAAACGCAAGAAAACTTGTGTTGGGGTCCTAGAAAGTTATAGTCTAGGTCAAAGCATTACTAATAACCTAATTCCCTATAACCATTGGCTCTGATACCAACTCTTCTGTCACACCCCGACCACGTAAAACAACAAATCGTGGCAGAAATGTCGGGGAGTGTTGTAACAGAATTATTGTTTCATAACCATGGATACAAAAAGAGTTTCGTTTTATTTATTCAATAAGTGATTTACATTGTGTTAACACAAAACAAACGAGTTACATATCCACTATCACTGTTATTATGTCACTAAGGCCTCGTCCAGATCCTATGTGACTCATGCATCCTAGTCAAATAATCGTCACCTAAATCGGAAGATTGGATAGAATGAGGTCTTGTAAACCAATTGAGTGTTGGAACTCATGTGATATGGTTTAACAATGCCTACATCCTAAATTGGAACCTAACCTAAGTGCTTTCGACCCATTGCGACCCATTAAGGTAGCTTACGCTACTTTAACGCGTCGTTCGCGCAAAGCGCGTTCGAGACGTCTAACTAGTCCTATGACAAGTATTATATGCCTAAACATGTTGCATAATCAATTACGTGACAAAATTTTATGTTACATATGCTTAATTACCAATTATGCATGAAAAGGGTATTTTGGTCATTTTACCTAAGGCATATAAACTACCTATCATACAACTAATTAAACCTAAGTGACCATAAGGTATAACCTCGGAAGGTTATTCCCTATGCAACTATGGTCACTAAACATGTTTGGTTGGATCCTAATGATCGACCAAACGGGTCGAGTTTGAAAGTCTAAGCGGGTGTTTAGTCCGCTTGACTTACGACTCTACACAAGCACTAAACTAAAAGTGACGAGCTAAACATGCTAAAACATGTTTAGTTAGGTTAGAAAACAGGTTTTGGTATCAAAACAAACGGTTTTGATACCCAAGAGTAGTTTGGTTACAAAATACGCATAATTACGCATTTTGGACGAAACTACGACTCGTCACTACGCCTAGTCAACGTGGTAATCAGTAGGTATAGTCATAAGGGAATATAACCATCGTGATTACGATCACGTTGCAAAGTTCAAATGAACTTTGTGTTGACCATTGACTGGTCAAAGTTGAAAGTCAAACAGAGTTTGACTTTCGTGCTAAAAACACATAAAAGAACGAAAGAGGACTTACAAAAGGTCCAAGAATGGAGGTTTGACCCGATTATTCTCAGGTATGAAGTGAAAGCACCTCAACTTAGAGAAATATCAGATCAAATGTGAGTTACAACAATGAATTGGATGGGGTATTTATAGTTTTCGTACAACCATTAAGATCGTTTCTTGAAAACTGAGCTTCGATCCAAGCCATACACTTCACCCACTGAATTCTAAAACCATGGGAACCTAAAACCAGCCAATAGAATAGGAGAAACCATGTGCAAAACCATGGGAACAGCTGGGTTTTTGAAACTAAAGTCTGCTGACCTGGGGACTGCTTACGGACCGTATGAGGTCCCTTACGGTCCGTATGCTCATGTGGTGCTGGCAGAAAGTTTCACTAATTGGCAGAACAGGCCCCTGTGACTCCGAACTTGGTTTTTGATGCGTTTTGACATGTTTAAGCCCCGTTAACCTCACTTTAAGGCTCTAACATGAATTTAAAGTATAGGGAACTTAAAATGTGCTCAAAAATATGTCGGATGTCAGTTCGTTTGGCCGTACGGTTGCGTTGTTTGGTTAATTACGACGGGAATCGTAATGAACGCGTGTACGATCCAAATTGCGAAACGAATGGAATTTTATCATGCCAATCACAAAAATAGCCCATGGCATTATAGCCTAGTGGTATCTTGGGGGTGGGATAAGGCTTATGACCATTAGGTCATGGGTTCGATTCCCACAAAGGGGGTTTTTCCCAGATTTATTGGGTTTCCTACTGAATTGGTGTATGGGCATTATTGCCTAGTGGAGATGGATATGATCGGGTGGTTCTGCTGGTGGCACGATGATACTCCAGTGGTCCGTCAGTGATCCAAATTTTGCTGTTAAAAAAAAATATTTTAATGATTACATAAATTTTTGGATGTCCGGATATATTCAGAACGTAAGATATGCGCGAAAATGCAAACTTATGCACTTTTTGACGCTTTTAGTCCCTATTGATCAATAAAGTTTATTTTAGCATACTGAACCCTTCAAAGCCTATTTCTAAGCTTTGTAAAGGATATTAAGGGTATTTTTAACTTATGATCAAGTTCCGGAATGTTTGTTACTATACAAATCGGTATAGTTTCGCAGTTTGACACAATTAGTCCCTGCGATCGAACAAACTTGATTTCAACACACCAAACCATCCAAAACTTATTTCTAAGTTATGTAGAGGTTATTTAAGGTATGTTAAGCCTATTTCACTATTCTGGAGTGTTTGTTGCGTTATACTGACTGCGTTTACGCACCAGTTTGCGTATAACCTTCAAGAAAGCGATTTAAAGCATGAAATCGGACTCGAATCAAATCGTAAAATCATCAAACACAATTACACACATAATAACACCAAAAAAACATATAATAACACCAAATCACATTGTTTTATTGATAATTAACATTGTTTTACATTGTACATTGATTACAGAGCACAGTTGTCACAGTCATGAACTTCTCCGTCTCCTAAATCAGCATCCACATGATCCACTGGAATCACTGGAATGTCATCGTCGTCATCGTCGAGGTCGATGATGAAAGGTATAGCATCAAGAGGAATGATGTTAAATGGTATGATCTCAACTACATGTTCACCCTCCGGGTGTCACACCCCGACCGCGTAATACAACAAAGCGCGGCGGAAACATCGGGGCGTGTTGCAACAGAATCATTGTTTCATAACCATGGATACCAAAAAGTGTTTCGTTTTATTAAACATTGAATAATTACATCGTCTGGAAATCTAAATACACAATTTAAACATAGTCTATCATTGTTATTGAGTCACTAAGGCCTTGTCCAGTCCTATGTGAGCATGCATCCTATCAATCGATATCTTTCAACAATACCTGAAACATATGTAAAAACGAGGTCAGCAAAGAAATGCTAGCGAGTACATAGGTTTTGTGAAAATAAGATTCATGACTTCTGTTTAAGAAAATATTTAGTCATGAACCTTGTAATTTGCTTTGTCTTTGTAAATCATTTAAAAAAAATAATAAGTTCAGATGATATGTATAAATAAGAGAATAATGCATGATTAAATGAATAACCATGTAAAATGAGTTTGTATAAGATAAGTTGTTTGTAAATCAATGTCTTGTGAAAAGTATGTTATTTGTATAAAATGTTCTATGTCTCAAACCGAGATGATTCAAATAACGCTACGATATGTAATACCATACAAACACTTATATATAGGAAGTACCAGCGGCGTATCCACCATGCTTGTATCATATTACACACGCTTCGTTACTTAATCACTTACTCAAACCAAACCAATAATGTAAGATGTCTATGTTTAAACCAACTGCCAAATGTATTGAAATAATATGTCAAAATGTTCATGTCAAGATGTAAATCATGTAATGTGTAACCAAAATGATATGTATGGCTAGTGAAATGCATCAACTAAACCATAGGTGAAACGCACAAAACAAAGTATTGAAGTAAAACTTGGTTTAAATCAATATTATGTTTTGTGGAAATGCATGATCAAATGTAAATCATGTCCAAAAACATCTTGTTTTAATCGTTCAAATTGTTCTTGTTTTAATCGTTCAAATTGTTCTTGTTTTAATTGTGAAACTACTTTATGGTCGATTTTCTAATAACATTCAAACCTTCTTGACGCGTTCATCGTTCCGACTCGCTCTCGCTCTCGTTCTTAACAAACCCTTACCAAAGAGTAAGTTAATAATTACAGATTCAGTCATTACCCAAAATATCCACACATAACCATGGGTATAGAGAATAATGGGATTTGTCAGATCCTATGGTACCATAACCTAATACTGGCCGGCTTGATCATTGCTAATGAATGTCATTTGTTTATGTAACTATAACCAACAAGTTTGTTCACTTTTTGAAATTGTAATTAGTTTTTGAAACCATTGAAATCGTTCTTGAAACCATTGTTATTGTTCTTGAAACCACATTGTAATTGTTATTGAAATTATTGTAATCGTTCTTGAAATCATTGTTAAAACATTTAGCACATATGAGTCACCCCAAAACAATTGAAAAACAGTAAAAGAGGGGAATAATGTACTCGCCTGAGATTGCTTAGAGGTCTTGAACAACAACCAAGCCAAGCTAGAGGGAGCACGGAAATCAGTCGGCAATCTAAAATTATATAAATAACTGATGTGTGCAAAATGCAACATATAAATTACATCAAATAAGGCATAAAACTAACCCTTTTTAAGTACTAATATTGGAAAAGAGTGTTTTTGTCTTCCTTTTGTATTTTCAGGATTAAATGAGCTCAAAAATGCAAAAGAAGCAAAAAGACAGCTAATTCCAACATAAATACAAGGAAAGGAACATTAGTGGACTGCCCGACCCCTCAACGGCACCTTCCAAAGTAAATTAGAGAAGCCAGAAGACTGAACACGCCCCGTGCTCAGCCAGCACGGGGCCGTGCCCAAGAAGCAGCAGAAAAGACAAATCTATAGAAGCTTCTATTGCCCACCACGGGCCGTGCTCAGCGGACACGGGGGCGTGTCGAAAGTACAGCAGACGCATTTATTGTAATTGCGAATTACAATTAATGAGGAGAGAGAGTGTCAGACAGGCACGGGGCCGTGCCCAGCGGACACGGGGCCATGCCCAGCTCTCTGTTCAGCCTATAAATAGGAGTTCTTGGATTCATTTCATCTCATCCCTTGGCACACCACCTCTCTCACACTTCATCCACCACCCACCACCATCACAACACCATCATCCACCACCATCATCCATTGTCCATCGTAGAGTGTGTGAGTCGTCTCGGGATCCAAGATTGATCGTAAGAGTTCTTGACAATCAAGGCCATGTTTGCCTAAGTCTCTTACATCACTTGGTGAAGACAAAGTGTCTAGTATAATACTTTTTATTTCTAATCTTTTGCACTTTTTATTTGGTTTTGTATTAATGACTTTAATAACTAGTTACTTATGTTGAAGGTGATCTTTCCTTATCGTTTGTCCGTGGTGTATTGGCATTATTTTACTGTCTAAATAAAATAAAGGATTTTCACCATTCATATCTCCACGGTCTATATGGAGGTATGTTGGCTACCTGGTCGGGGGTTAAGGGAACAGTTTGGTAAAGGTCTTGCCATTGTTCAGCGTTTAGAGGTCCTGCAATGGACCTGGGTCAAATTTAGTAGGACCTCCTTCAATACTTCACGGTATTGGATGGCGGGGGTCCAAACTCTTTGACCCCCTCATAAGTTAACTACTATTAATACTATAACCCGGCTATTTAGGACTGTATCCCTGCTGACTCAAACTACTTAGCCGAGGGTAACGTCACCGCCAAAAGCGGGGCCTACCACAATACTGCATTAATAACTTAATTCATTATCTTCCAATAATCCACCCTTTTAGGGTTGTATCCTTGCTGACTCAAACTACTGGGGTGAGGGTAACGTCACCTTCAAAAGAGGGGCCTACTACAATAACTAAGATAATCTCTTAATTATGTGCAAAAGTACGGAAATAATCAAAGGTTATACTAGATACGATTCGGAACCAAGTAATTCATCTTGTCTATCTGTTTTTATTTTATTTTTATTTTCAGCATTTTAGTTAGTTTTTATTTTTCTTAGTTTAAAACATTTTTCTAAACTTTTATTTTGATTAGACGTTGAGGATAAACCGGTACTAAAAGCTCTTGTGTCCTTGGACGACCTCGGTATCTTACCAACGCTATACTACACTCAACGATGGGTGCACTTGCCCATATGTGTGTTTAGTGTTAGTGAAATATCGTGTTTTATAAATTTAAAACTTGGCTAAAATAAGTGTTAAAAAGGGCTTAAAATATACACCTAAAATAAATAACACTTCACACGCATCAAATTTTTGGCGCCGTTGCCAGGGACATAGGGATTTTAAGAAAGTTAGGAATCAACGGCCTAATCATCTTTTATTTTTCTTTTTAATTTTTTAGGATTATTCTTAGTTTTTCAGCTTCTGCAGAGCTCAGCACGGGCCGTGCCCGCTGAACACGCCCTCGTGCTCAATCATTGGAACTGGCAATCCTGTTTTATGTCAGACAGTAAGCTGAACACGGGGCCGTGCCCACTCAACACGCCCCCGTGCCCAAGTTTCAGTTACTGAAAACAGAACCGTTAGATCCCGGCGGTTGGTAATTTCTGACATAAACATGAGTGATAGTAATTGTTTTTACTTTCGGCACTCTTATGGTAAGTGGTGTCAATTATGTGGTGGCAAACATGAAGAAGTAAAATGCTACTTTCTAAATTATAGGCCCCACTACATGGACCCACCGACTTCTTACAACCTTAAGAGGGGCGAAAGTAAAAATAAGCACTATTTCTCCCTCGAATGCGCCCAGCCAGATATTCTAGGGGAAATGCTCCTTGATGAGTTATTTCAACTAGAAAAGCTAGTTCAGAATTGGTTAGAAGAGCTTAGGAAGGATTTTATTGATCCACCCCTAGACGATAACCATGAAGAATTGTTGGAACCGCATTCCGACAACCTCGTTGCTACCAAAAATGCCTTAATACCTAGCAAAGACTTGGACGATAGTCGTCCCTGTGTCGATTGTGCCGTGAAGGACTCTCCATCGACTTCGTTCGATGCATACATAGACCTGAGCGATTCGGCATACACCTTCTTTAACGAGAGCCCGGGAAAGGGTTGGACTTGTCCACCTAGAATGAAAATAGGAATTACCCTCACCGACAATCTCTTGCGTTCTCGCCTTAGTCTAGGACAATTAAGGTATCTTAGGCACTTTGGGGTTGTTCCAACCAGTAAGGAACCACCCGATGTCGATAAAATCCTTAGAAGTAGCAAAACTCCATAAGACAGCCTCCAGACACGGGGCCGTGTCCAGGTCAACACGCCCCCGTGCTCACCAAAAAGATTCTCTGCTGATTTGGTCAGAATACGGACAAAATGTGTCAGGATTTTCTCTTCACACGGGACCGTGTCCACTGAACACGGGGCCGTGCCCAGTGCGCTGTCGTTTTCTTTAAATGCAGCCTGATTCCTGCTCATTTTTTACCACTTCAATTGACAGAGATCCCTGGGATTTTCACTCATACCATCCTAGAAAATGGCAAGCAGAACAAGCGGATCATCTTCAAGAAATAACCGACAAGGGAGGAGATCTTCAACAGCAGAAGACTCTCTTGTAAACTATGTTTACGCTCTAAGGGAGGCTATTGATGAAATAACGGGAGTGGAGGAAGCATTGGTCGACCGTATCAACCATCTTACAGTGGGGCTGGAGGGCTGTCTCCATGAAGTAAACCTCTTGCACCAGAGGTTGAACCTTCTCGCCTCCCCGCCTTTGGTACCTATAATAACCCAAAGAGCGTGGAACATGGTACCCGAAGTTGTCATTCCAGCCGAATGGTACGCCATGCACCAAGAGCCTCCGCGAAGAGTGGTGCAAGGAGTCCCGGTGAATGTTCCCCCTCAACCACCAGCTGCGGAAGAAAATGAAGCCGCATTCTTCCTTCCTAGGGAGATCGAAGAATGGCTTTAAACAACGTTTAGGGAAAAATTCATTCGGCTAAAAGTCCTACCATATCGGGATACTATTCTCGAAATTTTCTTAAAATGGTAGAACTCCTTATGATAACCTCGTGTACCTGCTGACCTATTTAGTTAAGTTTTAATTTAATTTAGGATTATGTAAGTTCTCTCTATGATGAAATGAAATGATGGTTTTAAGGTTTGGATGGTTTGTAATGAATAAAACACACTCATGGTGGTAAAGGATGAAAAGGGGAACGAGAAAAATGAACTCATGCACAAGAACAAGGCAACCCGACAATTCTCTCCAGTCCAGAAGGTTCAACACGGGCCGTGCCCAACCAACACGGCCCCGTGCTGAACCACCTGCATAAAAACGCCCAGTTCAGGTACCTGGACACGGGCCGTGTTCACCCAACACGCCCCCGTGTCCAGACTTCTGTTTCTCTTATTTTAATTTTGTTACTGGTACTTGAACACGGGGCCGTGCCCGGATAACACGGGGCCGTGCTCAGTGCCCAGTAACACAATTTTTTGCTTTTTAAACACTATTTTGCACATCTAATCAACCTAAAAATTTATTTTTGGGACACATTGAGGACAATGTGTAATTTAAGTGTGGGGGGGATGCTAAAACCTTGAATTTTGCAAGTCCTAAATACAAGCCTTACACAAAACTCTATTGGAACCGCTAATCACCCCAAATTTTTTCAAAAATTTCATTTTTTTTTCTTACTTGTCTAGGTTTAATTCGGGAAATTCAAGTTCTCAAAAAGGTTATATTTTTACGAATTTACAACCGATAGCGTAGTGATAAAAAGAACCAACATAAGAAAATTATGAAAAGGCATGACAAACTTAGTTAAAATTTAATTATATATACTTGATCACATAAAAAACCCATTCCCACAAAAGTGAGTTTTGAGCCTTTATTGAGCAACAATTATATATCATTAAAACTAAATGCTCATTTTTCGTTTCTTGTGTGAATAGCCGCTTGGTTCTTACGACTCTAGAACTTGCCATGACGATACATTCCCGGTCCTTATCAACTTAAACCCGAGTAAGTAAATGATGGAGGCATTAGGACTAACCCTTTTTATTTCTACACCATTATTTTTCTTTTTCTTTTACCACCTACCCAAAAATCCCCCTAGTTAACCCCTTTGAGCCTAAACCTTTTCATTTCATCACCCAAACCAAAAAACCCTTTTACCCACCAAAACCTTTTTCATTTTTAACCCTTTGTTTTAGTAACAAGTTCGGTTTTTCGTAAAAAAAAAAATAATAATAATAATAATAATAATAATAATAATAATAATTTTGTGTTGATGATGAAGCAAAAAGAAAATAAACAAACAAGTTCATCAAAAATAACCTTGTTTGAATAAAAGCCTCATCAAATAAAAAGTTGAAAAAAATAGAAAATCTTACGAAAACCGACACTTGTTACGCTTTTCGCCCTTTTTCTACTAACCACTAACCACTATCCCAACCACCTACCTTTAACCCCAGCCTAACCCTTAACCCACAAAGTCCTCTTGATATTTACAAAGGTATAAAAGTTAAAAAGGAGGATGATTGATTGCTTGGCAAGCCTATGGTAGGAATAAGTCCCATGCCGCTCTCGAGTGATTCACTAAAAATACACCTTCGGCCGAGTGTGAGTGATTTCTCCCGTGAGGTATGTGAACTTGTATATAAATGGAATTTTAAAAAGGCATGTTATGCCCAAATAAGTAATTTCTCCTATGAAATGTTCTAAATAAATCATTACGAATAGGAGTGTAAATAAATAAAAATAAAACCCAAAAAGATCTTGGATATCCCGACACTCTACGACAAGCCCAAAACCTTCTCTTCTACCTATTCCATTTGGGAGTGTAAGCCACATATTAAAGAGTTTTGCTTGAGGACAAGCAAAAGTTCAAGTGTGGGGGTATTTGATGTGTGCAAAATGCAACATATAAATTACATCAAATAAGGCATAAAACTAACCCTTTTTAAGTACTAATATTGGAAAAAGAGTGTTTTTGTCTTCCTTTTGTATTTTCAGGATTAAATGAGCTCAAAAACGCAAAAGAAGCAAAAAGACAGCTAATTCCAACATAAATACAAGGAAAGGAACATTAGTGGACTGCCCGACCCCTCAACGGCACCTTTCAAAGCAAATTAGAGAAGCCAGAAGACTGAACACGCCCCGTGCTCAGCCAGCACGGGGCCGTGCCCAAGAAGCAGCAGAAAAGACAAATCTATAGAAGCTTCTATTGCCCACCACGGGCCGTGCTCAGCGGACACGGGGGCGTGTCGAAAGTACAGCAGGCGCATTTATTGTAATTGCGAATTACAATTAATGAGGAGAGAGAGTGTCAGACAGGCACGGGGCCGTGCCCAGCTCTCTATCCAGCCTATAAATAGGAGTGCTTGGATTCATTTCATCTCATCCCTTGGCACACCACCTCTCTCACACTTCATCCACCACCCACCACCATCACAACACCATCATCCACCACCATCATCCATTGTCCATCGTAGAGTGTGTGAGTCATCTCGGGATCCAAGATTGATCGTAAGAGTTCTTGACAATCAAGGCCATGTTTGCCTAAGTCTCTTACATCACTTGGTGAAGACAAAGTGTCTAGTATAATACTTTTTATTTCTAATCTTTTGCACTTTTTATTTGGTTTTGTATTAATGACTTTAATAACTAGTTACTTATGTTGAAGGTGGTCTTTCCTTATCGTTTGTCCGTGGTGTCTTGGCATTATTTTACTGTCTATATAAAATAAAGGATTTTCACCATTCATATCTCCACGGTCTATATGGAGGTATGTTGGCTACCTGGTCGGGGGTTAAGGGAACGGTTTGGTAAAGGTCTTGCCATTGTTCAGCGTTTAGAGGTCCAGCAATGGACCTGGGTCAAATTTAGTAGGACCTCCTTCAATACTTCACGGTATTGGATGGCGGGGGTCCAAACTCTTTGACCCCCTCATAAGTTAACTACTATTAATACTATAACCCGGCTATTTAGGACTGTATCCCTGCTGTCTCAGACTACTTAGCCGAGGGTAATGTCACCGCCAAAAGCGGGGCCTACCACAATACTGCATTAATAACTTAATTCATTATCTTCCAATAATCCACCCTTTTAGGATTGTATCCTTGCTGACTCAAACTACTGGGGTGAGGGTAACGTCACCTTCAAAAGAGGGGCCTACTACAATAACTAAGATAATCTCTTAATTATGTGCAAAAGTACGGAAATAATCAAAGGTTATACTAGATACGAGTCGGAACCAAGTGATTCATCTTGTCTATCTGTTTTTATTTTATTTTTATTTTCAGCATTTTAGTTAGTTTTTATTTTTCTTAGTTTAAAACATTTTTCTAAACTTTTATTTTGATTAGACGTTGAGGATAAACCGGTACTAAAAGCTCTTGTGTCCTTGGACGACCTCGGTATCTTACCAACGCTATACTACACTCAACGATGGGTGCACTTGCCCATATGTGTGTTTAGTGTTAGTGAAATATCGTGTTTTATAAATTTAAAACTTGGCTAAAATAAGTGTTAAAAAGGGCTTAAAATATACACCTAAAATAAATAACACTTCACACGCATCAATAACCCGGACTTAAATCGGAAGATCGGATAGGATGAGGCTTGGTAAACCAAATGAGTATTGGAACTCATATGATATGGTTTAACAAGGCCTACATACTACATGAAACCTAACCTAATTTCTTTCGACCCATCGCGACCCATTAAGGTAGCTTACGCTACTTTAACGTGTCGTGCGCGTGAAACGCGTTCGGACCGTCTAACTAGTCCTATGACAAGTGTTATATGCCTAAACATGTTACATAATCAGTTATGTTACAATAGTTTAGGTTACATACGCTTAATTACCAATTATACATGAAAAGGGTATTCTGGTAATTTACCTAAGGCATATAAACTACCTATCATACAACTATTCAAACGAAGCGACCATAGGGTATAACCTCGGAAGGTTATTCCCTATATACTATGGTCACCTAATGTATTTGGTCGGATCCTAATGATCGACCAAATAGGTCTGGTTCGAGGTATAAGCGATTTATCAGATCGCTTACCCTACGACCCTAGACAACGTGGTAATCAGTAGGCATAGTCCCAAGGGACTATAACCAACGTGATTACACTCACGTTGCGAAGTTCAAACGAACTTCGCATTGACCATAAACTGGTCAATGCAGAAAGTCAAACAAAGTTTGACTTTCAGACTCTAAAAGACTCGAAAAGCGATAAAAGAACGAAAGAATACTTATGAAGGGTCCCCGAATGCTAATCTCGATCCAAGAACTCAGGTATGAAACAATGGTTTCAACTTAGAGCTCTCAAATCAAGATTCTAGTGAGAAATGAAGTTGGGGATGGATGGGTATTTATAGTAAATGGTCCACCGCTAAGATCGTTTCATGGAAAACGTGCCTTAATCGCATCCGTACATGTGTCGGAAAGTTGTGGTACCTAAAAATGGGTTCTTATCAGCTGACTAAGCAAGTGAGAACATGTGGTTGAGGATCAAACAGCTGCAAACTACTGTTTGATTCATTTAATCTGGTCAGAAGGGGCCACGCGGCCCGCTTCAGGATGCCCATAATCTAATGCGGGCCGCCTAAGCATGTCAGATCAGAAACATGTTTGAAAAATGACAGTTTCAGTCCCTGCACGTGTTTAAGGCTATTTCCGACACTTCTAAGGCCCGTAAAGCCAACTTTAAGGCCCTAAAATGATGCCTAAACATTGTGGACATGAAACATGCTCAAAAATATGCCGGATGATGGTTCGTTTGGTCGTACGAACGCGATGTTCGCTTAATTACGACGGAATGCGCACAAGCGCGAAAAACGATCCAAATGACGCGGCGAATGGATTTTTGGCAAGCCAAACACTAAAGCATAATATAGTCATGCTTACATAAATTTTTGGATGTCTGGATGTATTCAGAACGTAAGTTATGCGCGAAAATGCAAACTTGTGCACTTTTTGACACTTTTAGTCCCTGAATGAGCCAAAAGTTTATTTTAGCGCACCGAACCCCTCAAAGCCTATTTCTAAGCTATATAAAGGATATTTAAGGTGTGTTTAACTTATGGTCATGTTCCAGAATGTTCGTTACAGTTCAAATTGACATACTTTCGCAGTTTGTCAAGTTTAGTCCCTGTAAGCGAATTAGCTTGTTTTTGCCATATCAAAGCCTTCAAAACTTATTTCTAAGTTATGTAAAGGTTATTTAAGGTATGTTAAGCCTATGTCACTATTTCGGAGTGTCTGTTGCATTAAACTGGTTATATTTACACATCGGTGCGCGTATAACCTTCTAGAAAGCGATTTAGAGTTTGGAATTGAACAAAAATTGATATGTGCAAATGATACACATATTTTTACAAATCCCAAGTATGAAATATAATATTTCATTGGTTCGGTATTTGTTTGATGGCCGTGGAGGCACAGGTGTTACAGTCTCCCCTACTTTAGGAAATTTCGTCCCGAAATTTATTTAGAGGAAACTTGTGAGAGCTTGAAAACATGAAGTTGAAAAGATCGAACAACATTGGTTAGAGTTCTTGAACTTCTAGTAACCTTAATAACATTATGCTTGCAATGTAAGAGGGATACTTATATACAAGTATATGAAGCGTCATTGGTGCGTCCACCGTACCTCCATTACATCGTTCTCATTTTGTTATTGTTATCACTATCGGTTCTTACACATAATAAACCTTACTGGGTTTCTGTGCACTAAATTTCATAATCATGTACGCGTCCATAATTAGACAATTCCTTGCACAGTTCACACAGTCTATTTTATAATGTGTAGTGTAAAACCATATGAACAATCCTATGATGAGTGTGACTAGACCGCCATAGAGTCCTTTTAATTAAATCAATAAATGATCTAAATAGACTATCCAGGAGTCTGTTCAGCTACATCACTAGATGTCATTCTTTAACCAAATTGTGAATCAATCTTTTTGACTAGACCACCAAAAGGGTCTCTTATGAATCATGGAATGGTACTATATAACCCAAGGGTCTTAACTACCACGTAGAAGCCCATAAGGATTTAAGGTAGTACCTTTTGAATATCCTACTATGAATCCTTCATATATAGATATGAAAAATTCTATGAGGATTTGAAAATCGGATCACACAAAACATAGAGGAGAACACATAAACACATATCACATAATCGCACACTCGTATTATTGTTTAAATTGACCTTTAAATTTGTTATCTTTGGACACGAGTATTTAAAGCATACAAGGAATCAAATCCTTAATTGCAGCAATTTGGATGGATCCACATGAATACCCTGCTTGTTGACTACATGACCCAAAAACTGAACTTCTTTAAGCCAAAATTTCCTCTTGGAGGATTTAGCGAAAAGTTTGTTCCTTCTTTAAGGGTTCCAGTGTCAATGAAGGTGTTGATCGTTATCGGCTCGGGACATGAATAGATCAAGATGTCATTAATAACAACAATGACGAACTGATCCAATTAAGACTTGCAGACTCTATTTATTAAGTCCATGTAGATGGCTGGAGCATTTGTCAATCCAAAAGGCATGACTGTAAACTCGTAATAGCCATACTTTGTGCAGAAAGCCGTTTTGGGAATATCTTCTTCGAGAATACAAAGTTGATGATACCCAAAACGCAAATCAATCTTGGAAAAGCATGAAACGCTATGCAGTTGATTGGAGAAATCATTGATTTAAGGTAGGGGATATCGATTCTTGATGGTAAGCTTACTAGGCTTACGTTAATCGATTTACATACGAAAAGATCCATTTTTCTTTTCACAAAGAGGACAGGAGTTTCTCCAAGGTGAAAAGTTCGGACGGATGAATCCTTTATAAGACAACTCTTGAAGCTGTTTTGATAATTCTTGCATCTCGAACGGTGCAAGACGATAAGATACTTTAGATTTAAAAGAAACAAGTGTTTGAGGTTCTTAGGGAGATCACAAGTGATCATAAAAAATGACAGAACCACACGAGTAGTTTCGTCTTTGTGTTGACATCATATGGTTGGATCAAACATTCATACAATTGCATTAGTTAAAAAAAATAAAAAAACCACAAATTTTTATTTATATAACAACCGCATTGTCTTTAAAGGTTACAAGATAACAACCAGAGGAAATACAAAGTGCTAATTGTTCACCCCTTCATCATTGAGTGCCTCATTGATGTTAAACACTCGACCGCGTGCTGGATTCACATTGACGTTGACGTTCGCATTCGGGTTTGCGTTAGCATTTGCATTCACCAGCCTTGGGCAGTAGTGGCGGAAGTGACCAATCTCTCCGCAGTTGAAACATGAACCCAGTATGAATCTCGCAGCATTCCCTTGAACCGGCGCTTGAACCTGAGCAGCCTGATTTTGTCCCAAACGACAAACTTTGGCCAAATGCCCAAGTTTACCACACGTCGTGCATTGCCAGCAAGCTTGTTGTACCGCGTGATGACCGTTGCAACGTGCACAATAAGGTGCAGTACCAGCATATGCTTTCTTTGCAGGTGGCTGAGCTGGTGGGTTCCGCGGGTTCTGAGCAGTCTGTGCTGTAACAGCAAAGTTCTGAGCACCCTTACGCTTTCTTGATTTCTTCGACGTCTCACCTTCCTTACCCTTCTTGTTTTGACCTTTCTTGCTATCCTCCTCGTCAGATCCCTGCTTCTTACCCTTGTCACCCTTTCTGTGTAACTTATTCTTCCGAATCTGCGACTCAGTCAATGTCGCAGCTAACTCGATCGCCTGACGGAGTGTGGTAGGGCTACTACCAGTAAGGATGTCTTGTACCGAGTCAGGTAGGCCGTCGATGTACCTTTCGATAGCCTTATCGAGTGGGGTAACCATTGTCGGGCAAAGCAGACTCAACTCCTCAAACCTATCAGTATACGCCCTGTGCTCACCACTATCTTGCTTTAACTCATCAAATTCCTTCTCCAAAGCTCGCTGCTCATGACGAGGACAGAATTCCCTCATCATAAGAGCTCTAAGTTCAGCCCATGTCTGTGCTAGAGCAACTTCTGCACCACGATCCCTCATAACCCCGTTCCACCATGTGAGAGCCCTCTTCTGAAACACACTCGAAGAAAACTCAACCTTGCGATTGTCAGGACACTTCACGTGGCGGAAAGTATTCTCAATGCTCTCGAACCATTGAAGAAGCCCAGTCGCTCCTTCAGAACCACTAAACTTGAGTGGTTTAGCCTGGTTAAAATCCTTGTATTTGCATGGAACATGATTGTTATTGTTGGCTTTGTTCATTTGGGCAATGAAAACTGGGAATTGAGCAGCCATCTGCTGCGCAATGATTTCTGCCAGTTCGGCAGTCGCTATCTGGTGTTCGCGTCGAGGAGGCATTCTAAAAGAGGAAACATAAAGGAAACGAGTGAGAGAATTAGACGAAAAGAATGAGATGAAACAAATCCGATGAAAGCAAGGATAGTGGTCATTTGTTTGTTACTACAAAGCAACAATCGACACACAGTGACTTAATCAAAGTAAATGGGTCAAAAATAATGTATCGCGAAGACATGCTCGCCTATAAGTGAACACTCATCCCAAGAATTCCCAGGTAAGCACAACTGGTCTCGCGTCTGATGAGATGTATACGAAGTGCTTGCCTAGACAGAAAACCCAGAATACAGGCATTCACCCTTCCAGTTTGCACGTGTTCACATTATTTAAGACCTAAAACCTTGACGAGATTTTGAAAACTCAAAGGGTTCAAAACCTTACAACAGAGGGTTCAAAACCTAGTAATAAATCATCCTAGAACAGATGATTAGTTTTTCAAAGTGGATTCGAAAATTGTGTTCTTGTTGTGGTCGTCGCCTAAGGATAGGTGACGGTATTGTTTTATGACTAAACGCAAGTAAACTCGCGTTAGGGTCCTAAGAAGGTTATAGACTAGGTCAAAGCATTACTAATAACCTAATTCCCTATAACCATTGGCTCTGATACCAACTTTTCTGTCACACCCCGACCGCGTAATACAACAAAGCGCGGCGGAAACATCGGGGCGTGTTGCAACAGAATCATTGTTTCATAACCATGGATACCAAAAAGTGTTTCGTTTTATTAAACATTGAATAATTACATCGTCTGGAAATCTAAATACACAATTTAAACATAGTCTATCATTGTTATTGAGTCACTAAGTCCTTGTCCAGTCCTATGTGAGCATGCATCCTATCAATCGATATCTTTCAACAATACCTGAAACATATGTAAAAACGAGGTCAGCAAAGAAATGCTGGCGAGTACATAGGTTTTGTGAAAATAAGATTCATGACTTCTGTTTAAGAAAATATTTAGTCATGAACCTTGTAATTTGCTTTGTCTTTGTAAATCATTTAAAAAAAATAAGTTCATATGATATGTATAAATAAGAGAATAATGCATGATTAAATGAATAACCATGTAAAATGAGTTTGTATAAGATAAGTTGTTTGTAAATCAATGTCTTGTGAAAAGTATGTTATTTGTATAAAATGTTCTATGTCTCAAACTGAGATGATTCAAATAACGCTACGATATGTAATACCATACAAACACTTATATATAGGAAGTACCAGCGGCGTATCCACCATGCTTGTATCATATTACACACGCTTCGTTACTTAATCACTTACTCAAACCAAACCAATAATGTAAGATGTCTATGTTTAAACCAACTGCCAAATGTATTGAAATAATATGTCAAAATGTTCATGTCAAGATGTAAATCATGTAATGTGTAACCAAAATGATATGTATGGCTAGTGAAATACATCAACTAAACCATAGGTGAAACGCACAAAACAAAGTATTGAAGTAAAACTTGGTTTAAATCAATATTATGTTTTGTGGAAATGCATGATCAAATGTAAATCATGTCCAAAAACATCTTGTTTTAATCGTTCAAATTGTTCTTGTTTTAATCGTTCAAATTGTTCTTGTTTTAATTGTGAAACTACTTTATGGTCGATTTTCTAATAACATTCAAACCTTCTTGACGCGTTCATCGTTCCGACTCGCTCTCGCTCTCGTTCTTAACAAACCCTTACCAAAGAGTAAGTTAATAATTACAGATTCAGTCATTACCCAAAATATCCACACATAACCATGGGTATAGAGAATAACGGGATTTTTCAGATCCTATGGTACCATAACCTAATACTGGTCGGCTTGATCATTGCTAATGAATGTCATTTGGTTATGTAACTATAACCAACAAGTTTGTTCACTTTTTGAAATTGTAATTAGTTTTTGAAACCATTGAAATCGTTCTTGAAACCATTGTTATTGTTCTTGAAACCACATTGTAATTGTTATTGAAATTATTGTAATCGTTCTTGAAATCATTGTTAAAACATTTAGCACATATGAGTCACCCCAAAACAATTGAAAAACAGTAAAAAAGGGGAATAATGTACTAGCCTGAGATTGCTTAGAGGTCTTGAACAACAACCAAGCCAAGCTAGAGGGAGCACGGAAATCAGTCGGCAATCTAAAATTATATAAATAACCCGGACTTTAATCGGAAGATCGGATAGGATGAGGCTTGGTAAACCAAATGAGTATTGGAACTCATATGATATGGTTTAACAAGGCCTACATACTACATGAAACCTAACCTAAGTTCTTTCGACCCATCGCGACCCATTAAGGTAGCTTACGCTACTTTAACGCGTCGTGCGCGTGAAACGCGTTCGGACCGTCTAACTAGTCCTATGACAAGTGTTATATGCCTAAACATGTTACATAATCAGTTATGTGACAAAAGTTTAGGTTACATATGCTTAATTACCAATTATACATGAAAAGGGTATTCTGGTAATTTACCTAAGGCATATAAACTACCTATCATACAACTATTCAAACGAAGCGACCATAGGGTATAACCTCGGAAGGTTATTCCCTATATACTATGGTCACCTAATGTATTTGGTCGGATCCTAATGATCGACCAAATAGGTCGGGTTCGAGGTATAAGCGATTTATCAGATCGCTTACCCTACGACCCTAGACAACGTGGTAATCAGTAGGCATAGTCCCAAGGGACTATAACCAACGTGATTACACTCACGTTGCGAAGTTCAAACGAACTTCGCATTGACCATAAACTGGTCAATGCAGAAAGTCAAACAAAGTTTGACTTTCAGACTCTAAAAGACTCGAAAAGCGATAAAAGAACGAAAGAATACTTACGAAGGGTCCCCGAATGCTAATCTCGATCCAAGAACTCAGGTATGAAACAATGGTTTCAACTTAGAGCTCTCAAATCAAGATTCTAGTGAGAAATGAAGTTGGGGATGGATGGGTATTTATAGTAAATGGTCCACCGCTAAGATCGTTTCATGGAAAACGTGCCTTAATCGCATCCGTACATGTGTCGGAAAGTTGTGGTACCTAAAAATGGGTTCTTATCAGCTGACTAAGCAAGTGAGAACATGCGGTTGAGGATCAAACAGCTGCAAACTGCTGTTTGATTCATTTAATCTGGTCAGAAGGGGCCACGCGGCCCGCTTCAGGATGCCCATAATCTAATGCGGGCCGCCTGAGCATGTCAGATCAGAAACATGTTTGAAAAATGACAGTTTCAGTCCCTGCACGTGCTTAAGGCTATTTCCGACACTTCTAAGGCCCGTAAAGCCAACTTTAAGGCCCTAAAATGATGCCTAAACATTGTGGACATGAAACATGTTCAAAAATATGCCGGATGATGGTTCGTTTGGTCGTACGAACGCGATGTTCGCTTAATTACGACGGAATGCGCAGAAGCGCAAAAAACGATCCAAATGACGCGACGAATGGATTTTTGGCAAGCCAAACACTAAAGCATAATATAGTCATGCTTACATAAATTTTTGGATGTCCGGATGTATTCAGAACGTAAGTTTGACACTTTTAGTCCCTGAATGAGCCAAAAGTTTATTTTAGCGCACCGAACCCCTCAAAGCCTATTTCTAAGCTATATAAAGGATATTTAAGGTGTGTTTAACTTATGGTCATGTTCCGGAATGTTCGTTACAGTTCAAATTGACATACTTTCGCAGTTTGTCAAGTTTAGTCCCTGTAAGCGAATTAGCTTGTTTTTGCCATATCAAAGCCTTCAAAACTTATTTCTAAGTTATGTAAAGGTTATTTAAGGTATGTTAAGCCTATGTCACTATTCCGGAGTGTCTGTTGCATTAAACTGGTTATATTTACACATCGGTGCGCGTATAACCTTCCAGAAAGCGATTTAGAGTTTGGAATTGAACAAAAATTGATATGTGCAAATGATACACATATTTTTACAAATCCCAAGTATGAAATATAATATTTCATTGGTTCGGTATTTGTTTGATGGCCGTGGAGGCACATGTGTTCCACTGGGTGACCCATAATAACTATGTCGTTGAGTAGAGGGGGGATAGCTAACACGTCGTCGTCGATAATGTCGCCTAGTAGTGTGAATGGCTGAAAGTCGTCCAAATCATCGTCGGATGCAGACTCGCTGTCTGATGTGATAACCTGAACTTCTGGCACAATCTCGTTATTAGATACTACCTCCATGGGATCCACGTCGTCATACACATTGCTACCCTCAGATGAAGACTTTGTAACCTGGGGAAATAAGTTGTTCGACATGTATTAATGATTAATTGTTACTTTATATATATACACGAAATGTTTGAATTCACATAATGTTCATTTTAAGTTTTCCTAATTGAGTCGTGTGGATTAACTTAAAGTTTCATGTCTACCATTAAGAGACTTAAAGTTTCATGTCTACCATTAAGAGACTTGGACATTAATATGTGTGACGAAAATGGATTTTGTGTCGACTACTATCGACTGGGACACAAAAGCACTATTCTGTATGGGTCCACGACCAAGAGTGGGGCTTGCCAAAACCCATTAGATCTAACCACTTGTACCTAGGTCTAAATTGGATTAATGGTGCTTAGATGTATAACCCTATTCGCACATGATCTAAGGTGTTTCATTCTATGACTTTAACATACGATTGAACATGTATTTTCCCTGATAGTTGTAAAGTTGTAAAACATTTAAATGAATAGGTGACATGAACTCATAGTATTATGTCCGTGAATAATAGATAACTATGATCTCACGTGCGGTCGTCTTGAATAGTGTCACGACCTACAAACGTTCTATATTTGTTAGGCACTTCGGTCTTGTAATGACTTGAGTACAAGTCTTTTATCTTGAATATGGGTAAGACTTGTATGTCTTTGTTATTCGTTGAACTGTGTCTTAGATGTATTAACTGATAAGTGTTTAGTGTATATATTTCACCAAATATATATATTCTTGTATCGTGAATTGTATCGTGAGTTGTATCGTAGTTGTATAAATGTGTTTTCACCAAGTGTTAGGTGATGTGAATGTGCATATCCGTTGCACGTATAGGAATACGTATGTCCGCGTGTTTGTTATATGTGATATTGTATTCTTAGAATATATATACTTATATATTCTAAGATATATTTCATAAAAATATACGTGTTATACTTGGTAAAAGGTATAGAAAATATCTTAAAAATAATCTATTTTTAAGATTAGTTCTAAAAGTATAATTTTAGTCTTTTACTAAAACAATATGTTTTAGATGGTAAGAAATATATATGTATGTTTATATTTTTCAAAAACAATACCTTTTTATTATAAACCATAAGTAATATGTTTTGTATATTGTAGAAAATATATAGTTACTTATTCGGTTTAGAAAACGTAGTTTACCAAGTCGTCGAAATATTGTTTATTATAGTCCGTATTACATATATAGTCCGTATATTTGTCCGTAAGTCCGATTAGTCCATAAGTTGTGTCCGAAGGCTCGGATCGTCCGTAACTTGTTTTTTAGGTGTATTTTTGTGTAGTCTTGTAAGACTTTAGGTGTAATGTGTCTTGTGTTTATTTGTACCATTGTATTCAAGTTCCTAGTTTTCATACATATAACTAATACAACCAAATAACACATAGCACATAAGTTGTTAAGATAACTAGATATATATTTTCTTAAAAATATATATATTTATATCTAGTTTTGTTTTTATAAAAACTATTCTTTAAATTTTTTTTATTCTAATAAAGATTTTGTAAAAAATGATAGTTTTTATAACACATGATTTTTAAGAAAAATGGCCATATTATCTTTGAAATATATACTTAGCCATGTTTAATGAAACATATCTTTTTCTTATAAAAATCACCAACAATCTTCTTTTTATAACTTTGTTAAAGTATTATTTTTAGTAAAAAACCTTATATACTTTAACAAAACCAAAGATTATGATCATCCATTTAAACATTTATGTTTAACAAAACCCTTAAACATTTTCATGTACACTTGTTAGATTATGTTTTTAAACATGATCTAACAAGTTATTCATATGCTAATCATCAAAACTAGATCAAATATGCAAGTAATAATCCTCATATCACAACATAAACAAACTTTTATATCATGATTTTTATTTTGCTTCTTTGTATTTTCATATTATTTTGTATGATTGTTTAGTTTATTATATGTTCTTTAAACAATAAATACATAAATAAGTATGAAAAGGGGATTTTAGATGCTTACTTCTAGCACTTGTGGCTAGGAATGATCTAGATGATGATCAAAGAAAAGAAAAATTGTTGATCTTGATGTTTAGAAGCTATGGAATGGAAGGAAAAGCTTGCTTCTTCTTGTAGTGTCTTTAGATCATCCTAAGTATCATCAAGCTCCATCTTGATCATCAAAGAAGTTTAAAATGGTGAAAGTTTTTGAAGGTGTTCTTGGCTAAAATATGAAGATTGAGAGGATTTCTTAAGTGTGTATTTTCAAAGGTGAAATGTAGTAATGAAATGGTTAGTGATCTTTGGTAACTAGTTGTTATAACTTTTCACCCCACTTTACCACTTGATCCACTTGCAAAACCATAGTAAATATCTAAGATATTTGTGGAAACTAGTTGAAAGGGGGGGTCCCACATGAGGGTTGAGCCGAGAATGGGGGGGGGGGGGTGTCTCCTTGCTGTGAACTTTTTTCTAAGTGTTAAAGTGTTAGTTTTCTTAGGTGTTTGTTAATAAAGCATAAATGGTTAAGTGTTTAAGAGTTTTAAATGTGTTAAGTGACCATTACTAGTCTATCATGATCCAAATAACATTGGATGGTCACTTAAAAAAGATTTGATATTGTTCGGATAATCGTTTCGTGTTGTTTCCGTTAGTCGTTATTTGAACGCTAAGCTTGTGTAAGTTGTGTGAATTGATGTAGTTATTGGTTCGGATGCTACCCGAAGGTATCGTTATATGAATTCTATGTTAAACAACACTTTTATATGTTGCAAAAAGATTAAATTGCTGATTTCTGTAGAATTTCTGCGGAAAAGTGTTGAAATTGTCGCTTTTAGTGCTTTTCGGGCAGTTTTTAGTGTTATCGGACTTCGGGAAGGTTTTAAACCAAACCCTTGCATTCCTAGTTAGGGTTTAATGTATATTAGATGTTGAACTTTCGTCTGAGTCCTAAAGATGACGTTTAGATGGTTTCTGCGTATCCTTCATTTTCGTCAGAATACTAGTTTACTAGGTGCTTTTCTAGTAGTTTCAATGCATTGTTTAAATAGTTTCAAATGTATTCAATATAAACGAATCATGTGCGTCAAAAATAAGTATTCCATGAGTATTCTAAGTGTATGTCATGAAATATGCAGTTCAGATGTTTAAAACGCATAAAAGTGTAGCTAAAAATGAGTACTTAAATTGTAAGAAAGTTACCAAAAAGTGGCTGTTGTCACATATAGTCCTGTAAGGCTGGAATATTGAAAGATAATTAAGTAAGTTATTAATGAAAAATATGGCATGTCCCTCTTTTGTAGGTAACCGCTACCCTTGGCCATATTGGTCTGAGTCAGCAGTGATACAGTCCCGCAAGGCCGGTTTAAAGTTTTAATAGTAGTTTATTTATAAAGGATTCAAGCCATTCTTACTTCCCCCGATTTGATGCTATCTGCCTCAAAGGAAGTCCTAATAAGCTTAAATCAAGTCCTCGCATGATCTATACACGAAATGAGGCAAGAACTTCACCCAAACCACCCTTCTAACCCCCTTCCAGGTAGTCAACGCGCTTTATATAGACCGTAAAAACACAAATGAGTGAATCAACAAAACATGAAGAGATGATATAATAAAGTTCACTTTCAATATAAAAAACTAGTTATTAAAGTCATTAACACAAACCCAATTAAAAAGTTAACCAAAGCTTGGAAATCAAAAGTAATAAATAAAAGATTTGTCTTCACCAAGTGATGTAAGAGAGTGGCCTTTGTTTCAAAAAAAATCTCTTACGATCAATCTTGGATCACGAGACTACTACGCACACTCTAAAGACGGATGATGGAGGAATGTGGTGGATGATGGTGGTATTTTGGTGGTGGAGTGGTGGCAGGTGTGAGAGAAGTGGTTTGCCAAGGGATGGATTGCAATTGAACCAAGCACCCCTATTTATAGTTGGAAACAGACTGTTCACACTGCCCTGTGCCTACTTCACTGGCTTCATTTAATGTGTTGTGTCAGAGCGTATCCTCACACGGCCCCGTGTGTCAACGGCACGGCCTCGTGGTCCTTGTACTTGCTGTACTATCCAAGATTCTACATATCTTGGAGTTGACCACGGCCTATGTCCATGGGACATGGCCCCGTGTCTTTTATCTGCTTCTGTTTGTCTTTTTCTTCATGGAATCATGCATGGGTCACAGCTCCATGCCTTGGTAGCACGGCCCTGTGTTTGTCTTTTGATTTGTTGTTTTTGGTCTTGGGGTGAAGCTCGTTGGGTTGGTACGATGTATCAACTTCTCTTCTTTTGTATTTATGTCGGTTTTTGTTGTTAATTTGTTCCTTTTGAACTTTTAAGCTCTTTTAATCCGGAAAATCAAAAGTCTACAAAGAAATGGACTTTTTCCAACATCGGTACATAAAAGGGTTGATTTTATACCTTATTTGATATAATTTATATGTTGCATTTAGTGCATATCAAATACCCCCACACTTGAATCTTTGCTTGTTCTCAAGCAAAACTCTTTAATATTCTTACACACCCTAATGGAAAAGGTAGAGAAAAAGTTTTTT
>JARYGA010014325.1:0-30800 GCA_030545235.1 Helianthus tuberosus
CATTTCACTGATCAAATGATAAAAACGTGTAGTCATATCATTTAGAGTTTCATTTTCTAAGAACTGAAATGACTCAAACTCTTTCTTCAATAGATCATGCCGTGTCTTTCTGGAAGCTGCATTTCCTTCTCCTCTTGTTACCAAACAATCCCATAAGGATTTCGTGTCCTTACAATAAGAAAACTGATGATAAATATCTTTGTGAAGTGCTTGAGTAAGAACAGCAAACGACTTTTTCTCAAATTCATAGGCTTTCTTGTCATTTTCTTGCATGTTAGAAAAACCTTCGGCCGTTGAGGCTGCTACTTCGAGAGCATCATTGCGTGGAGTAATAAAACACCTCCAAAGATCAGTGCTTTGACCTTGAACATATGTATGAAAACGACCTTTCCATGATGGAAACTCGTTCGTATGATTCAACTTTGGCGGGCGATTGTTGCTGCCCGTTTCGCTCTCGCTAATCAAAAGATTTTGAATGTTTTGGTTCTGATTGGATGCCAAAGCCCATTGTCCGGCACTTATAGTAGGTTGACCAAAAACACTCTTCACCCACGCTGCTGCGGAAGTCGGATCTTCACGTGGTCTCGAGTCCATACTCCAATCCCATGGACTAGTACAACTCATATTTGATGTATGTATGATAGTACCTGCACAAATTCTTGAAAACAAACAGTAAGCAAGCTGTTACAAGTCCTCTGTGTAAAACAGATCTGTTCTCGACGAAACAGATTTCACGAAACAGGTTTGTTTCGTCTAAATGACTGATGACGAAACAGACTTGTGATAATAGTGATTTGTGGCGAAACAGAATTTTGATTCGTCAAAGATGTTGCGACGAAACAGATGTGATTCGTCGGCTGCTTGTTTCGTCAAAACTGGGTAAGAGACAGTTGGTTTAGATATTTAAAATATCTACTGATCAGTCAAAGGATAAGACCAGACAGCAAGATATTTAAAAACTGACACAAGTAAGTTTGTAACACCTTATTTTCAACGAAACAGACTGAAACCAATTATCAACTTTTACACAAAAGTCAAGTTATTATTTTTATAAGTTGCAACACTTGTTTTAATCAATTTATCAGATCAAATTCTCAGTTTATAACAAGAACACTTATGAAGATATGAAGAACACACTCAAGAACATGAATTTTCCGATGAGTTTTCCGATCACCGATAATTTTCCGAAACACGAAAATACACTAGATTTTCACTAAAAACCTGGTTTAAAGCATAAACAAACAATCTAACTTAGGTTTTTGATAAAAATCTTTAGCAAACAACACTAAAACAGCAGATTTATGAATATTTTTCCAGAAAATATAAATATTTCAAGAACAAATTTTCAGAAAAACACACACAAAATACTTGATAAAAACCGAACAAGTTTGATTTTAAACAAGGATAAGAGCCAATGCTCTGATACCACTTGTAGGTCCCGAAATCTGAGGATCGATAACGAACCGAATCACTTGTTTATAGTAAACACGGTTACGTGTGCGGAATCCACGTAACTATGCCAAATCAAACATATAAAGCAATAATAACAACGGATTAATCAATGATACACACTCGATTGATTAACGGGATGAGAACCGATTACAAACTGATACAAACACAGTTCAGACAGAATTTCGGCAGAGTTTTGTTACTATGGTTATTATCTCATCTCTGTGTTCAAATGAAACAGAGATGTTGTTTATATAGTCCCTGGGCCAATACATCGACGAAACACAAGGTGTTCGACGAATCTGAACATGGGCCAGTCATTGGGCCTGAAACAGCCCAGTACATGACGAATCAAGGTCTGATTCGTCATGACCTTCAACGAAACAGAAGTTTGAACACTGGTCTGTTTCGCCATGATGTGTTCCAACGAAACAGATCTGTTTCGTCGAGGACTGCAACTGTTGTGGTTGTTCCTGTTAACAGACAGCAACAATCAGCAACATATAAACATAGTAATGACCAAACTACCCTTTAATGCAACATGCATTGTTCATTATACTTTACATATCAAAAGAGACAAACAAGTTGTACACAAGTAGATAGGAGGATATCTGACTTGGTCAACATAACATACAGACTCGATAATTAATAAAAGACCATACAAAATACATCGTTAAACAAGACTAGTCACAGACACTAAAAATGCATCAACAATCCTATAAGATCATGGCTCATAAATTCAAAATTGTCCTCGTGACAAGGCCTTTTGTGCCATTTTAATATCCTTAATAGTTTATAACTGGATTAACTATAATGAAAAGTTTAAAATAAACCTGATTATCAAATTAACCAAATATGGTCTATTAATACCATGGTTAATGAATCATCAAAAATGATGATTCCAAAATAGACTTCTAAACAAAATTATTGACAAGTGTTTTATAAAGAACAAGCTTTAGCATGCCTGAATCAGATGAGGTTAACAGTCATTCCAATATGAGGAATGACAACACCAGAATGAATGTAACGGGTATAGATCTACAAGCAATGATAGATAATGCTGTCACTAGAGCCATTGACAGACAGTTCAAAGAACCAAGTGGTACTCGCACTAGGACCCAGCCTGTACCTCATACGAAGCCACCTTCCAAGACACATACATCTCATAAGGATGATTCTCATCATTCGTCGAATCAGAAAAGTATCCCATCTAAACAAATTGTGCTCAATCAGGAGCCACGTGTCAAAACTTGTTCTTACAAATACTTTGTCTCTTGCAAACCAAGGGACTTTACGGGCGAAAAGGGGGCCATTGATTGTATGGCATGGCTCGATGAGATGAGATGGATACTGTAGTAGACATCAGTGGTTGTGCCGAGCAGGATATTGTGAAATTTGTTTCACAATCATTCAAAGGAGAAGCGTTGGCTTGGTGGAGATCATTGATCCAAGCCACAGGGAAGATCCCGCTTTATAACTTATCTTGGGATCAATTTGTTGCACTGATCAAGGAAAACTTATGTCCTCAGCATGAGGTAGAAAAGATCGAAACAGACTTCTTGACTCTGGTCATGAAGAATTTAGATTGTCAGGCATACGTGACGAGTTTCAACACCATGTCCCACCTGGTTCCCTATTTAGTCACCCCTGAACCTAAACGCATAGCGCATTTTATTAGAGGTCTAGCACCAGAAATTAAGGGAAATGTTAAAGCATCTAGGCCTACCACGTATAGGTCCGTGGTGGACTTATCCTTATCCCTCACTTTAGATGCAATCAGGAATAAGTCTGTTAAGACTTCTGACGAGGGAAAAAGGAAAAGAGAAGATGAGAGCTCTCATCGATCTGACAAGAAGAAAAAGGGAAGTTCTAAGCACAGGAAAGATTCCTAGTTCAGGAAAAACTCGAGTCAGTCTGATAACATGCCCAAATGCAGTAACTGCAGAAAGCGTCATTCTGGAAAATGTACGATCGACCCACATGCTTAACTATGTGGGATTTGCAAGACCAAGGGCCACAAGACTTTAGAATGCAAGGAGTTTAAGAACGCGACTTGTTACAACTGTAACGAGAAAGGGCACATCAAAACCAACTGCCCAAAACTTGCAAAGAAGCCTGAAGAGGCCAAGAAAACAAACGCACGAGTCTTCCAGATGAACGCCCAGGAGGCAGTACAAAATGACAACGTCATATCAGGTACCTTCCTTATCAATGAGGTTTATGCTAGAATTTTGTTTGATTCTGGCGCAGATAAGTCTAATGTAGACAATAAATGTTGTAAATTATTGAATCTTCCTGTTAGAACTCTAGACATAAAACATGAGGTAGAATTGGCCGATGATACCTTAGAGATTGCTTCAACAATTTTAGATGGATGCTTTATATCCATTAGGAATCACTCTTTTCCAATGTCCTTGTGGCGAGCTTTCAAGCTATCCAAAATCATCAATATGACAAAGACAGATGTGACATTTTGATCCCCTGTCAAAAAGGTAATGGACTAGGTCCAAACCTTAAATGCCATTGATGGTCCTTTTGTGACCTATGCTAAATATTATTGATATACATTTAAATAACATTCATTAGGAATGTTCATACCATATTAGCCTGTATGGTTTAATGATACCATGGTTAGTGTATGTTAGGTCATCAGGATGATGACTAGCTGTTGTAGTGCAACTAAGTAATTGTTTCATTTGGTGTTAGGGACCAAGTCTCGAGTATGACAAACTCGGATAAGACAACCGTCAATCACGTCATTGATGATGCGACTTATGCGAATGATGCTACAATTGTGAACCTCAAAATTAACAGATATATTCTCCAAGATATGATTGACGCAGCTGTTGGAAAAGCTATAAGAAAGGTCATGAAAAAGTTCAAAGAGCCAAATGCTACTTGCTCCAAATCCCATTTAAAACCACACTTCATTACTCACGAGAAGGATCTTGTTCATACCTCGAATGCAAAGAACGAACCAAAAAGGAAAAAGGAGGAAGATAACTCCTAGATTTCTAAGAAAAAGGGTAAGCTTGAGCTCAATAAGAACCAACAAAAGTCCAATAAGAAACCTGTATGCAAGACCTGCTGTAAAAGACACTAGGGGCAGTGTCGAATGGAACAAAGGCCAAAACAGTGTGGCGTCTATAAAAGAACTGGTCATAAAACCCATGAATGTAAGGACATAAAGAATGCAGTATGCTTTGGCTGTGGCGAGAAAGGCCACATCAAGACTACATGCCCTAATTCTGTCAAGGGAGGTATGGCTAAGAATAGAAATCCTAAGAATGAAAGCGCTTAAACTCTCCTGATGAATGCCAGAGGTAGTTCATATCAATAATGACATCAGGTACATTCCTTATCATTTATCAGTAATATTAATGCTAAGAGTTCTGTTTTGATTCGGGTACCAATAAATCCTTCATAAATTGTAAGCATAGCAAACTTTTAAAATCTTCCCATAAGAACCCCAGATATTAAGTGTAAGGTAAAACTTACAGGAAAAAATCATAGGAACCATTTCTTCTATTCCTGTCAGAAATCTTCATTCGTAAAATTCTAGAGTACTCTCTCTCCAGATGGAGTACGTCAATATATGTTATTTTATTTTATTATCTCGTTGATTTCTATCAACTGCGAATACCAGACTATATGATAAAAGAGCCATATGAGGATTGGTGTATCTTAATATGTTCCATAGATTACTTCCATGTCTGATCAGTATGGAGGTTTAATGCATGGAACCACTGAGATATCCCAATAGTCATATTGTACTAAAGTCAGCTAATGGTATTCAAAGAAGATATCCATAATAGAAATGTCCAAGTAAGTGTCACTGATTAAGGTATCCTTGGATTCTGTAACACCCCGA
Source organism: Helianthus tuberosus (assembly GCA_030545235.1). Classification (NCBI taxonomy): domain Eukaryota; kingdom Viridiplantae; phylum Streptophyta; class Magnoliopsida; order Asterales; family Asteraceae; genus Helianthus; species Helianthus tuberosus. The sequence goes on from JARYGA010014325.1 coordinate 5,321, forward strand.
AAATATAAATCTTGATATTAGAAATTTAAGGATTTCATAAACAAGAATTGACCATCTAGAAATTTTAATCTAGTTAAAATTACAAGCCTAGAAATAACTAACACTAGGTTAAAACACACTAGTACTTAAAGCTAGATGATAAGTGAGGGACTAAACTTGCCCAAGAATGAAAGTTAAATGCTGATTTGTAACAAAACACACCAAACACACCATTTTGGGTGTGTCTGGTCGAATAGGAGGAAGGGGGCGACCAGGGTATTCTCCAAACCCTAGCTTCACACTAAAATCTGCAAAATTGAAGCCTCAAATCCGTCCCAAATTGAATTCTAAACACAAATTAGTAATCGCCTCGTCGTAAGGATCAAAAGGTATGTAAAATCTTGGTACTTTGATCCATCATGAATTCTAGGTTAATTGTGAAAAACTGAAATTGAGCCTAGATATGCCATGCATGAATGAATGTTGAATTAATATGATGTCTAGAGTCAAACCCTAGGTGATTCCTTGTGAAAACTTTGCATCATGTTTGTAAGGTTTGGGGTTTACATGTTAGGAGACTAATGAGCTTGAAGGAAACTTGATGAATACTAGAATTATGACTATTGTTATAGTGAAATCTGAATTGGTAAAGTAAATTCAGAAATATAGATGTCAAGATGTATGTGAAATTTACTAATTTAGTGAAATTAGATGTTAATTACAAATCATGAACTTGGTAATAATTGTACAAGAATCTGACCCGTTAGGTGTTTGTTGAAATGCCTAAGCGAGGAATTAAATGATAAAAATAGGATGAAAACGCAGATTTGATCATGTTTCACAATGATGTGATTATGGTCATGAAAAGAATTCTAAACAAGTTGTAAACTGAATTTTATAGGCAAAGAGTCCGGATCATCAAGCGGACAAGCCGGAGGGAATTCACGAGGGAAAGACGTGCTCTAAAGGTACGCAATTACCGTTTCGTTACATTAAAGTTATTTATTAGTTTTATGTTGTAGTTTTGAAAACATGGTAAACAAGATAGACCAATACGTCACGGAAGTGACTTTGCGTCCTAAACAAGCAAAACATGTCAAAACAAGTGATAGAAAATGGATTCTTGAAATACCTTGATTGATGCCTAAATTCTGGCGTCCAAACGGGTCGAATAATCAAGTAAGGCATGGTTAATGCTCCGGAATATGATGGATTGACCTTTGATGTTGGTTAATATATATCATATTAGAAATACGATAATTTAATGTATTGGTGTGCTAGAAAAGCGAAATCCGAGATTTGGGTTTGAGTGTATTAAACAAATCAAACAAAATAAGGATTTCCAGGTACTACCGTAAGTTACGGTAGTACCGTAACTTACGGTAGAGATAAAAGTCTTACGGAGGTTATTTCCTGTTTTACGGTGGACCAGAACCTTATATTGATCACCGTAACTTACGGTAATACCGTAAGTTATGGTAGAGCCAGGAATGTTTGTAATTTTTTTTGTATTTTACAATTAATCAAACCCGTATCGAACATAGTTTCAGTTGTGTAATATTTCTAAGAACTCCATTATTAATGATTCGTGTTAAAAATTTTCAGTTTCCAGGTATATCAAGAAGTAGGATGATGATCAAGCCATCAAGTCGAACCGAACACACAATTCAACGCTTCCTGACGTGATGTCGCGGTCACAATCAAATTTAATCCAATTACTACTAATAGCTAGCGGTAAGTGGGTATCGAACACAGGGAGTTTGTGGAATATGTGTTATCTCAATGTATGTCTAACTAACTAGATTAATCTAGATTGCAAGAAATGTAAATTTCAATGTTTGGGTTGATTGGTTTTAATTATCTAGAATTACTAAATTAGAATACAAATCAACGTCAAGTTTTGTAACAGGATAAGAAGGTAGCGATCATCCCGAGTTTCAGGTTTTAAGTGACAATCAATGTTTATGTTCAACTGGAAAGAACTACATAGACATAGCTCATGCAAGATCAATTGTTTGTGATGAAAGGGAACTAAGTACTCGGATTCCTAGAACGCGAGGTTGTTACCCGATGACCAATCAACATATATCCAACCCTAATCCCTCCCATGATATCTCGATTTCCAACGGCACCAAGAACGTATGGTTTAGAACTATGATCAAACATACATCAACAATTTACAAACACCCAATCAAACACCATAATAAACTAACAACACATGCACAGTTTAATATTCTAGAAATTAAAGAACAAACATAATTGTCACAAATAAAACCTTACACTCAAGACGATCACCAAGCAAACCTAGCCGCTCATAGTGTCATGAATTGTCATAACAATCAAACCTTTGTCCAATGGAATAATAAACAAAGTCTCCATGTTTAGACCACTCAAGAACACAAGAAGATAGCCAAAAATCGCCCCTAAACTCTCCCAAAACCGTCCACCATGATTGGATTTGAAAAGACACAATAAAACATCATAAAATAGGGCAGTTACACTTTTCCTCGTTGACTCTACCGTAAATTACGCTACCACCGTAAGTTATGGTGGCTTCAGCATGCAATTTTGTTTTCAGCATAACTTTCTCGTTTCAACTCCGTTTTCTTCGCCGTTTTCACCCACGTTCTCGTAATTTCATCCCCTATCATGTCATCATCTTAATTCTTCAATTCCAATAATTGATTTTTTTCATTTATTTTCCGTATTCCATCCATTTTAAGCTCCATTTGTACCTGAAACACAAACAACCGTAGTTATCTAATTCTAGACAATTACCTGGTTAAATGTAGGATTTTAATATCGTTTATACCACTGAAGGGTTGTCCTAGGGACTACCCGTCACACCCCCACACTTAACCGTTGCTTGCCCCAAGCAACCGATTCAAAAACTATTTCAAAACCACAAGCGATCAACATGCAAACCAAGCTAAAATGTATCGTCCTTTTACTAACTTTCAATCATACCACAAGACACACCCCTCACAAAAACTCTCGGTGACAAGAAATATTAGCACATAATGCTAAACCACTCAATGCGTGTGTGTGTTTGTGCGACAATAAGCTTGTATAAAAATCAAGTTTCCTCCTATTGAGTATTTAGCATGCTTATGAATCAAAAGGACTTACGGTTTGTAACGGGGCTAGGTGCAAAGGTAGGAAAATGGTGGAATATATATGCGAGAGCTAATTGATTTGACCCGGTTTTTATTTCTACCACTAAACAAAGCAACCATCAAATATATACACAACTTCTTCAACATTCTCAACAACTATTGCAACCAATCACTTCTTTTTGTATTTTTCTCATATATTTTTTTTCTTTTCTTTTCTTTCCTCTTTTTTTTTCATATAAGATATAACAACTCACACAATATACAAAAACATCAACATTCACAACTAGACTCCTAAACCGGGTCATCTCAAAAGGTAAAGTTTTGTAGAAAGTAGGTTCGGGTCACAACCGAATGGTATAAGGCTCAAACATGGCTTTCTAAAGACCAAACCCCCACCCCTCACAATACCAAGCTCATATATGTAAAGTATGAGGTCCAACCCACCAATCCCACACTCTCACACGTCTAGACGAGGCTACCTAAAAATCCCTTATCATTTCCAAAAGCATGCTAAATCTAGGATTTAACAAGAATTCGTACACAAGTTCTATTAACACAATAAACACACCGCCACTCAAAACAGAGAAAACATCATTAATAATCATATGTGGCTCAAACTCTCACCAATAAAGGACTAGAAATGAGTGTCGGTGTGTCAAGTGGAACAATACCAAGTTTTCAAATTTTGACAATTTTCGCTTGGCTTCACAAAATTTTTTTAAAATTCTCAAAAAAATTCCCCTCATCCCCACACTTGGGATACATTGTCCCAATGTATGGTTTTGAGGGAAAGATCGCTTCTAACCAAAAACATTAGCTTTCGCTAATACTCTCAAATCCCAAATTTCTTTTTTTATTTTTTTATTTTATTTTTATTTTTTTTAACAACTAATACCAATATTTTAATACTAAAGAACATAACAAGACTAAGGAAAGAGTACATTGACCTGGTGAAGTTTGACACAACAGATGTTGTAGATAATCCGACTTCCTATCATCACCTTCACACAACTCTCCGCACATCTTCCCCACACTTATCTAAAAACACCTTGGGTTGCCTCCCAAGCAGCGCTAAAGTTTAGGTCTTTAGCCCGACCGTACCTGATATGTCTCAAGGTGGTCTCAATGCACATTTACCTTTTTCGTTGCTGATGTAAGCACGGTGTTTGATTCTTCTATTGTGTGTGTGCTTTGTCACGTCCCATCTTTCTTTGCAAAATTCTTTAAATCCATATTTTCCTACCGAATTTCCAACAAATGCTCGGTAGTTTACTCTCCACTTCACTACTTCATTTTATGTGCCCAACAAATCCAAACTCTCCCATAAACATAACTTATGAATGAAATCTCCCACATCATGAAGTGCCACCTTCCTAGTTTCTAAACATGCATCCTTAACACTCTTGGTTTCCATAACCACCACAGCCGGAGAGTTGTAATCAACTTTGATTGGTTCATCAAGTAAAAGGCCCTCAACTTTGCTCTCCATAGGTGGTTCCTCCACAATAATTTCAATTGTATATTCCTCATTTGGCCCTAATAATTCAGTTTCAAGTTCGGGAGGACTCACAACCTTTTCTTCTACATCACCCATAGGTGTCATTTGTTCAATCTGCACATATATCCAGTGTTGTTTTGCTTGACGTTTTTCCAATATCGACGTCCCTGGCCTCATCTCTTTCACCTCTTTTGGTAACAAATCATATTTCCATTCCAAAAGTTCAACTCGTTCTTCCATTGACAAATGAGGTTTTGTTAATTCTTTTTCAACATGAACCATGTGTCTCTTTCTCATCATCTCGTCAAGACTTTCAGATTTATGTGACTGATAGTGCAAAGTAGGTTGTTGAGTTACACATTCATAACCATACTGATCAAATGTATATTGAGCATGATAATAGTCTTGATCGTACATCCGAGGGCCTTCATATGAAAGTTGGGAATATTCATCATAATAATCACCGTAATCGTACTCCTCTTGGTAACTCATTTCCGGATCAAATGCCAAAGGTGATAGCTTGTGAGAGCTCCTAGTACGCATGCACCTGTCAATACCTGCACACTAACACACCCAGCATAAACCAGAAAAATAACAAACTTAAAAAAGAAAGAAAATAACACACGTTGCGCACTACTCCCCGGCAACGACGCCAAAATTTGACGTGATGTCGCGGTCACAATCAAATTTAATCCAATTACTACTAATAGCTAGCGGTAAGTGGGTATCGAACACAGGGAGTTTGTGGAATATGTGTTATCTCAATGTATGTCTAACTAACTAGATTAATCTAAATTGCAAGAAATGTAAATTTCAATGTTTGGGTTGATTGGTTTTAATTATCTAGAATTACTAAATTAGAATACAAATCAACGTCAAGTTTTGTAACAGGATAAGAAGGTAGCGATCATCCCGAGTTTCAGGTTTTAAGTGACAATCAATGTTTATGTTCAACTGGAAAGAACTACATAGACATAGCTCATGCAAGATCAATTGTTTGTGATGAAAGGGAACTAAGTACTCGGATTCCTAGAACGCGAGGTTGTTACCCGATGACCAATCAACATATATCCAACCCTAATCTCTCCCATGATATCTCGATTGCCAACGGCACCAAGAACGTATGGTTTAGAACTATGATCAAACATACATCAACAATTTACAAACACCCAATCAAACACCATAATAAACTAACAACACATGCACAGTTTAATATTCCAGAAATTAAAGAACAAACATAATTGTCACAAATAAAACCTTACACCCAAGACGATCACCAAGCAAACCTAGCCGCTCATAGTGTCGTGAATTGTCATAACAATCAAACCTTTGTTCAATGGAATAATAAACAAAGTCTCCATGTTTAGACCACTCAAGAACACAAGAAGATAGCCAAAAATCGCCCCTAAACTCTCCCAAAACCGTCCACCATGATTGGATTTGAAAAGACACAATAAAACATCATAAAATAGGGCAGTTACACTTTTCCTCGCTGACTCTACCGTAAATTACGCTACCACCGTAAGTTATGGTGGCTTCAGCATGCAATTTTGTTTTCAGCATAACTTTCTCGTTTCAACTCCGTTTTCTTCGCCGTTTTCGCCCACGTTCTCGTAATTTCATCCCCTATCATGTCATCATCTTAATTATTCAATTCCAATAATTGATTTTTTTTCATTTATTTTCTGTATTCCATCCATTTTAAGCTCTATTTGTACCTGAAACACAAACAACCGTAGTTATCTAATTCTAGACAATTACCTGATTAAATGTAGGATTTTAATATCGCTTATACCACTTAAGGGTTGTCCTACGGACTACCCGTCACTTCCGCACTTGATCTTTTGTTTTTAAACTATGTAAACACTTGTAGCTTTTGTCTCGAATATTGTTTAGTAGGTTATTACGTGAAGGTTGTAACTAGATAAACTTTCAAATGTCGAAAGTTATTTTGTAAACTCTAAATTTTTGGTATAAAATGCGAGGTTTTATGTTATTAAATCTACTATTATAAAATGGGTCTTACAAGTTGGTAATCAGAGCTTAAGGTTGTCAACAAAGTGTTCGGTTCAAGCTTGATCAAGCATCCGGTAAGAGTTAATCGTTTAAGTAGAAATTAGAGAATATAGAAATAAATCATGAACAAATATGCATGAAAAGAGTGTGTAAGCTCACTCAAATACAAGAAATGCAGGAAACAAGAACGATTGAATCAAGTTATAAACTTAATTGAATCAAAACAAGAACGATTGAATCAAGTTATAAACTTGATTGAATCAAAACAAGAACGATTGAATCAAGTTATAAACTTGATTGAATCAAAACAAGAACGATTGAATCAAGATATGATCTTGATTGAATCAAAACAAGAACGATTGAATCAAGTTATAAACTTGATTGAATCAAAACAAGAACGATTGAATCAAGATATGAACTTGATTGAATCAAAACAAGTAAAGCATGTGTTATAAATGGAATGTTTAACAACCTATGTAAACATTTTAGAAATAGAGATGGCAGATGGAGGTAATGATAATGCGGTGCCAAGAGTCACCGAACAAATGAGAGAAGTGATTGCCGAAGAGGTTGGAAGGGCGATCGAAAACAGTTTGTCGGGCTTTATTGATAAAATTCAAAACACAGTTTTATCAATAGTAGAAGAGAGAATCAAGAAATTGGAAGATGATTCAAATTTATCAAAGGAAAAGCATGGAGGACGAAAGCCTTGTTCATACAAGGAATTCATGGCCTGTAAACCACCAATATATAATGGGGAGGTTGATCCAATAGTGTGCCAACGATGGCTAAGTGATATCGAAGGGGTATTCGAGAGGACCCATTGTGACGAAGATGACTATGTAGCCTATGGTACGGGTCAACTAAGGAGTCAAGCGAAAGATTGGTGGGATAACAAAAAGAGAGAGATCGGTATTGAAGCTACTAAGGTCATGACATGGGAAGAATTCAAGACGCCATTTCTTAAACATCATAGCCCCAAGGCGGTGATGAATAAAATCAAGGAGGAGTTCATGCAACTTAGGCACAAGGGTGAAACCATAGACAAGATTACGGCAACGTTTATGGATAAGATGAAATTTTGTGATGATCTAGTGACAAATGAAGAACAAAAGATATACTACTACCATAACATGTTGAGTGCTGAGTATAGGGAATTTATCACCCCTTCAAAATACGAGACCCTTACCGAGATCATAAATGTTGCTCGGGAAAGGGAGATCGAACTGAAAAAGAGCATTGAACGGGGTGAACGTAAAGCAAAAGATGTAAACCCAAGCCCTACTAAAAAGGCACGAACAAACGAAACTGCAAAGAAATCTGATACGAAAGGCGGGTCGCCAAGTTGCAGAATCTGCGGAAAGGGTCATAAAGGTGAATGCCGTTACAAGGATAAGCCTTGTCCCATATGCCAAAAAACGGGACATATGGCTATATCGTGCCCGGAGAAAGTGACGGTTTGTTACAATTGTTATCGAACGGGTCACAAAAAGTCGGAATGCCCGGAACTGGTTGGAAAGAAGGATGGGCAGGACCCGAAAGGTGAAGCCCCAAAAGCAAAGGCAAGATCTTTTCAACTGACCGCCGCAGAAGCGAAGGTTGAACCTGACGTGGTCTCAGGTATATTTGCTGTAAATTCGATTCCTGCACATGTGTTGTTTGATACGGGTGCGAATAAATCCTTTGTTTCATATGGATTTATTCGACATCCTTCATTTGTTCTAACAAAATTACCTGTACCCTTAGAAGTAGAGATAGGTAATAACAAGAGCTTTATTGTTTGTGATGTATGTAAAAACTGTAAACTGAGCATTGACGACGAAGAATATTTGATAAATCTAATCCCGATGTCAATGGGAGAATTTCAAGTAGTCGTTGGGATGGATTGGCTATCTCAACACCATGCAAAGGTTTTGTGTTTTCGCAAAGAGATAAAGCTAACGTCTCCGAGCGGGAAACACGTCACCATTTATGGAGAAAAAGGAGGCAATCCTATAGCATGCTCAATGTTGAAAGCTCACAAGCTTATGAAGCGAGGATGCAAGGCATTCATGATATACGCTAATGAGCCCGAAAAAGAATCACGAAAGATTGGAGATGTACCGGTAGTACGAGATTATGAAGATGTGTTTCCGGAGGATCTACCGGGGATACCGCCTGAACGGGAAATAGAGTTCGGGATCGAATTGATTCCGGGCGCGAAACCCGTAGCAAAAGCCCCGTACCGACTCGCACCATCGGAATTACAAGAGCTGATGTCCCAAATTCAAGACCTGCTTGACAAGGGATTCATAAGGCCGAGTGTGTCTCCTTGGGGCGCACCGGTATTGTTCGTAAGAAAGAAAGACGGGAGCATGCGCATGTGTATCGATTACCGGGAGTTAAACAAACTCACGGTAAAGAACCGATACCCGCTTCCGAGGATAGATGATTTATTCGACCAATTACAAGGTGCGAACTGGTTTTCAAAAATTGACCTTAGATCGGGGTATCACCAACTAAAGGTCAAGGAAGAAGATGTGCCGAAGACGGCTTTCCGCATGAGATACGGACATTACGAATTCCTCGTGATGTCATTTGGGCTAACAAACGCACTCGCGGCTTTCATGGACCTCATGAACCGGGTTTGCAAGCCAATGTTGGATAAGTCGGTCATCGTGTTTATCGATGATATTTTGGTGTATTCGAAAAGTGAAGCTGAACACGCACACCACTTACAAGAAGTGTTAGAGACACTTAGATGAGAAAGGCTGTATGTGAAATTCTCTAAGTGTGCCTTTTGGCTACGAGAGGTACAATTTCTTGGCCACGTCATAAGTGCCGACGGAATATTGGTGGATCCGTCCAAGATCGAAGTTGTGTCAAAATGGAATCCCCCGAAGAACCCTTCGGAAATTAGAAGCTTTTTGGGGCTTGCAGGATATTATAGGAGATTCATTCAAGATTTCTCCAAGATTGCGTCACCGCTAACAAAGCTAACACGAAAGAAAGAAAGGTTCATTTGGGGTGTCGATCAAGAAAAAGCGTTTCAAACGCTAAAAGAAAAATTAACTCAAGCTCCAGTATTGACATTGCCGGACGGAGTCGAAGATATAGTGATTTATTCGGATGCTTCACTATCGGGGCTTGGTTGCGTGTTGATGCAACGGGGCAAGGTAATAGCCTATGCCTCGAGACAATTGAAGATACACGAGAAGAAATATCCCACGCACGATCTCGAGTTGGCTGCGGTGGTATTTGCATTAAAAATATGGAGGCACTACTTGTATGGGGTAAAGTGCACCATATTCACCGACCACAAGAGCTTGAAATACTTTTTTGAACAGAAGGAGTTAAATATGCGACAAAGGTGATGGCTGGAAACGGTTAAAGACTACGATTGTGAAATACATTATCACCCTGGAAAGGCTAATGTGGTGGCGGATGCGCTGAGCAGAAAAGCGGACTATGTCCCAATACGAGTAAGATCGATGCAACTCGTGGTGACCTCGGGTATACTTGAACGTATCCGAGAGGCGCAATCAGAAGCAATGAAAGAAGAGAATTGGAAGAAAGAATACTCGGTCAATTGAAAGATTTGTCGGATGGGAATAACGGGTTGAAGACTCGATCCGGAAGGATATGGGTCCTACATACTTGTGGAGTGAAGGCGCTTCTACTTAATGAAGCTCATAAATCCCGTTATTCAATTCATCCGGGTGCGACCAAAATGTACAATGATTTGAAACAAAATTATTGGTGGCCCGGAATGAAGAGGGATGTGGCAAAGTATGTGGAAAAATGCTTGACATGCTTACAAGTCAAGGCGGAGCACCAGAAACCATATGGCAAACTTCAACCGTTAGAAATTCCGGTTTGGAAATGGGAACATATTACAATGGACCTATTAACCAAGTTGCCTAAGACGAATCGTGGTTTCGATGCCATATGGGTAGTGGTGGATAGATTGACGAAAAGTGCTCACTTCATTCCAATTCGTAAGACTTATACGTCAGAAAAGATGTCAGAAGTATACACTAATGAAATAATAGCACGTCATGGGGTACCGGTATCCATCGTGTCTGATAGGGATACCCGGTTTACTTCAAATTTCTGGCGAGATTTCCAGGAGCAAATGGGAACCAAATTGTTCATTAGCACTGCGTACCATCCTCAAACAGATGGACAGGGTGAAAGAACAATACAAACATTGGGGGATATGCTACGGACGTGTATAATCGACTTTGGAGGAAGTTGGGATGTTTACCTACCGTTAGTTGAGTTTTCGTATAATAACAGCTACCAATCTAGTATTAAAATGGCACCGTACGAAATGCTTTATGGTAGGAAGTGTCGAACCCCGGTATGTTGGGGTGAAGTGGGTCCACGTGAACTCGCCCACCAAGATATAGTACGAGCCACAAATGAGAAGATCGATATAGTTCGGGCACACTTGAAAGCGGCTCAAGATAGGCAAAAGGCGTATGCTGATAAAAGGAATAGGCCAATCGAATTCCAGGTTGGTGACATGGTTATGCTAAAAGTTTCCCCATGGAAGGGCATTATTAGATTCAGAAAAAGGGGGAAACTAAGCCCGAGGTTTATTGGGCCATTTAAAATCGTTGAAAAGGTCGGCAAGGTAGCTTACCGCCTTGAGTTACCGGAGGAACTAAGTGGAATTCATAGCACGTTTCACGTGTCACAATTACGAAAGTGCCTAGCGGATGAAACAGCTTATATTCATTTCGATGATATCGAAGTAGATAATAGTCTGAATTATGCGGTGAGACCGGTGGAGATTTTAGATCGAAAGGTCAAATATTTACGAAATAGATAAATCGATCAAGTCAAAATCAAATGGGAGCATAGAAAAGGCTCAGACACTACGTGGGAGTCCGAGGAAGAGATGCGACGACTCTACCCTACATTATTTGGTACGTACTTCGGTTTCGGGGACGAAACCCTTTTAAGGGGGGTGGACTTGTAACACCCCGAAAATATAAATCTTGATATTAGAAATTTAAGGATTTCATAAACAAGAATTGACCATCTAGAAATTTTAACCTAGTTAAAATTACAAGCCTAGAAATAACTAACACTAGGTTAAAAACACTAGTACTTAAAGCTAGATGATAAGTGAGGGACTAAACTTGCCCAAGAATGAAAGTTAAATGCTGATTTTGTAACAAAACACACCAAACACACCATTTTGGGTGTGTCTGGTCGAACAGGAGGAAGGGGGCGACCAGGGTATTCTCCAAACCCTAGCTTCACACTAAAATCTGCAAAATTGAAGCCTCAAATCCGTCCCAAATCGAATTCTAAACACAAATTAGTAATCACCTCGTCGTAAGGATCAAAAGGTATGTAAAATCTTGGTACTTTGATCCATCATGAATTCTATGTTAATTGTGAAAAACTGAAATTGAGCCTAGATATGCCATGCATGAATGAATGTTGAATTAATATGATGTCTAGAGTTAAACCCTAGGTGATTCCTTGTGAAAACTTTGCATCATGTTCGTAAGGTTTGGGGTTTACATGTTAGGAGACTAATGAGCTTGAAGGAAACTTGATGAATACTAGAATTATGACTATTGTTATAGTGAAATCTGAATTGGTAAAGTAAATTCAGAAATATAGATGTCAAGATGTATGTGAAATTTACTAATTTAGTGAAATTAGATGTTAATTACAAATCATGAACTTGGTAATAATTATACAAGAATCTGACCCGTTAGGTGTTTGTTGAAATGCCTAAGCGAGGAATTAAATGATAAAAATAGGATGAAAACGCAGATTTGATCATGTTTCACAATGATGTGATTATGGTCATGAAAAGAATTCTAAACAAGTTGTAAACTGAATTTTCTAGGCAAAGAGTCCGGATCATCAAGCGGACAAGCCGGAGGGAATTCACGGGGGAAAGACGTGCTCTAAAGGTACGAAATTACCGTTTCGTTACATTAAAGTTATTTATTAGTTTTATGTTGTAGTTTTGAAAACATGGTAAACAAGATAGACCAATACGTCACGGAAGTGACTTTGCGTCTTAAACAAGCAAAACATGTCAAAACAAGTGATAGAAAATGGATTCTTGAAATACCTTGATTGATGCCTAAATTCTGGCGTCCAAACGGGTCGAATAATCAAGTAAGGCATGGTTAATGCTCCGGAATATGATGGATTGACCTTTGATGTTGGATAATATATATCATATTAGAAATACGATAATTTAATGTATTGGTGTGCTAGAAAAGCGAAATCCGAGATTTGGGTTTGAGTGTATTAAACAAATCAAACAAAATAAGGATTTCCAGGTACTACCGTAAGTTACGGTAGTACCGTAACTTACGGTAGAGATAAAAGTCTTACGGAGGTTCTTTCCTGTTTTACGGTGGACCAGAACCTTATATTGATCACCGTAACTTACGGTAATACCGTAAGTTACGGTAGAGCCAGGAATGTTTGTAATTTTTTTTGTATTTTACAATTAATCAAACCCGTATCGAACGTAGTTTCGGTTGTGTAATATTTCTAAGAACTCCATTATTAATGATTCGTGTTAAACATTTTCAGTTTCCAGGTATATCAAGTAGTAGGATGATGATCAAGCCATCAAGTCAAACCGAACACACAATTCAACGCTTCCGCACTTGATCTTTTGTTTTTAAACTATGTAAACACTTGTAGCTTTTGTCTCGAATATTGTTTAGTAGGTTATTACGTGAAGGTTGTAACTAGATAAACTTTCAAATGTCGAAAGTTATTTTGTAAACTCTAAATTTTTGGTATAAAATGCGAGGTTTTATGTTATTAAATCTACTATTATAAACTGGGTCTTACAGATTCGTAAAGAAAATGTGTCATTTATCTTACTCGGGCAAAGATAGATGAACCAGAGCTTGGGATTTAGAATATCTCTATAATCTCCATGTGTCTTGATTATCTTCTCCAAAGAAGTACCCTATTTACCTCCTAAGACAAGTAGAGTTTAGAATAACATCCCGCTTAGGGCTGCATTATTGTGAAAATCTCCATATCAATTAGTACCAGCAATAATGGAAGAATCGAAACCCTAATTAAATGAATTTTAAAATAAAGGTTCATAAAGCCTAAATCATAATTCTGAGAGCTTCGGTATTATTAATTAAGAAAGACGGTTCATTATGCTTATGCATTGATTACCGCAACCCTACTTAGGTATTAATTGAGAATCATTATTAGCTTCCCAGGATCGTCGACTTGTTCAACTAACCATGAGGTTAGCTATTCTTCAAGATTGGTTTAAGCAGTAGTTGGAATGACTATCTCACCTTAAATAAGCTCTCCTATAACTAATAATTAGTATATAAGCATCAAGGTTGCTCCTTTGGAGACCTTATATAGATGGAATGTTAAACATCCGTTGTTGGACAGAAGTTTGGTAAGTCCAAATTAGCAGGACCTGAAATTACCTTGGAAACAACGGATAAGATCATGCGAATCCGTAACTGTCTGAAAATTGCCATTAATCGGCAGAAAATCAATGATTGATAAGAGTCGCAAACCTCTTAAGTTCTCAATAAGGGATAAGATTCAACGGAAAGTACCACCCTAGAGAGGTGTACTACATTTTGATGTAATGGACAAGATAAATCCAAGTAAATAGTACCATTCGAGAAAAATCGAATACGTCAAGATCAGTAGCTTATAAGCTAAAATTTATTTAAGGAGCTTGGTGGAACTCGCAATGTGTTCCACACTTGTGATTTAAAAATATAGCTAGACAATAGGTCAATAGCATTGTTTGATAATGATGTGCGGATTACTAAAAACTTATAGTTTGTGGAGAAATCAGCATCGATTGAGGATCGACAAGATTAGAAGCTCCAAAAGAATACATGTACCTATTATAAGGGTCATCATGGGTGTCTGTAGAGGCCCCAAATATACTGTGGAAGATTAAGTACATTATAAGACAGAAAATACTACCATCTTTTGAGCAAATCTCGAGGTCGAGATTTCTTTTAAGGGGGTGAGGATGTAACACCTCGCAAAATCATGTCCAATGTAGTATCGACACGTGTCATGAACTTTAAACGTGTGATGAATTGATTACAAGGGACTAAAGTTGACAATCAAAGAAAGTATGTATGTGAAAGGATCCAAAGTGTCAACATTTGAAAATTTTGCCCTACATGATGTTTATACCCTTAAACGAATAAATTATGAAACATATGAAGACGTTTGTGAAAGTTTACAAGACGCGAGGGTTAAATGTGTCAACATGTTAAATTATTACCTCTGAGTGACCTTTTAACGAATCCGGAGCATTGTAACGATTAATTATACTCTCAAGAACTTGTGACGAAAATTTCACGAGGTTTCGATGTCGCTTGAGATACGTTAACTTTAGTAAATAAAGGGTTAAAAGCGTCAACGAGGCAAAACTTGTGTTTTCGGTTATCATTTAACGAAACCGAACCTAACGATGATTGGTTATATTCTAAGGATCATAAAAATATAAATTTTATGGGTGAAAAGTGTTTAAAATTGAAGTTATGAGGTTTTAATGGTCCAGGGACTAAATCTGCCAGGTTTGAAACTTGTATGACTGGTTACCCTTGTGGTGGCCCTGCGCCACACCAAAAGTCCTCTGCCGTCGCGCGACGCAACGACCTAAAACAGACAGAAATCCTGCACAGATGCAGGTTTCAGCAGGTTTTCTTCTCCAAACCACCTATACACTCACATAACTTGAATTCTACGGATTCTTTGTTGGTTTTCAAAACCACTAGACACATGTTAGCATCATAAACTACCTGAGGACACTTGGATTGATCCTAGATTGTCCAATTCTTCTTTAAATAGTGTAACACCTCGAAAATTCGTGTTCAGTAATATAACGACACATGTCATGTAAGACAAAAAGGGTTGTAAACCCGGATTTAATAAAGATGTTTTGGCAGGATTTAAAAGTGGCGTCATGTTAATTTTTACCTCTGAACGACCTCATTTATAAATCCCAAGACCCAAGTATATATATCTTAAACATCTAATATATCTTAAATCCAGAAATTCTTGACAATAATTGAAATGGTGGACTCCTACGAAGAAAATGCACGGTAAACCTTCTTGTTCGGCACTTTCAAAATGAATCCAAGCAAACAATTCAAAATGGTAGGGTATGTAACTGTTCAAGGCCATCTTGGGAGGTCCCTAACTGATAATTGAGGTCCCAAAGTCGGAATATGAGGTTGCCATTTCGAAATACTGAAAGAACAAGAAATTTTGGTCCCTGATGAAGGCTTGCGCACCGCAAGCATGAAGCCTTACGGTGCGCAAGCAGTGCCCAGCGACAGGAAATGTTTTTGTTTGCTGTTTAAACGCTTGGAACTAATTTTAAATGGTTTTCCTCATATCCCTTGGCCCCTAAACATCTAGGACACCTGTGGGAATGTTATGGTCAGTGGTAGACATAGTTGTCAACACTTTGTGGTGCCTTGGATCACTATATAAAGCTCACAAGTGCAACACTTTGATCATTCATTCCTCAACATCTTCTGATCAATTGTGGAGCACAAGAGCATCTTCCAGACCTTCCTAATCAACCATTAGACACTTGTAAGTTTGCTTGACCTTTCTAAATTAAGTTTAGCTTAGTTATTTAGCTAAAACTCAAACCATCGTAATTACGGTTTGACTTCGAGATTAATTAATAATGGCTCAGTCAAATCTCGAATTAAAAGTACCTCTAAGTAGGTAATTATGTGGGCAATAAACCCTCAAAAGGGTTCCCCCTAATTCCCAATCTAACTAGGTCAAATGTCGGGTTAAACTTGTATTTAAAAAGTCAACAGAATGTGTAAATTACAATTTATGCATAATTAGCAATGTAGAACACATACAACCTGTTTGATCATTAATATAACTTGGTAATTAGTTTAAGGACATGTCTAAACATGTTCAACCCGACAATTTCCTGTTTAGACCCGGTTCGGAACCGAAAGTCGCATAGTTTGACTTATACTTTGACTTTCAGTTCTGACCCGTTATGGTATGTTTTAGAAATGCCTTATAGCTTTATTTGGACCAGGTTACATGATAGTATAACCCTCTGTGATTATACACCATGGTTCATTAGTTAACCGATTAATACGCATGATTCCGTTAAATGCCCATATGTTGACCATTATGCCCTTTTCACCTTAAAACATGATTTTTGGAAATGTAAAAGAGTAGGAACCTTAATTACTGATATATATACTTGCATACAAAATTTGACATCAGTTCGAGGTGTAGGTTAAGAGTTATGCTCGTTAGCGTAAAATTAAAGCTTTTTGCTAATTAAACGGCGTATTTAACGTAAAGCCTACTTAAACATACTTTTTGATATCAATCTCTTTATCCACTGATGTAATATATTGTTTTGGGATTTTTAAAGATTTTTAATTAATTTTAGGCTGAGCATAACTCATAGTCGTAGGCTTAATCCGGTAATTGTCGGTTTTGCCCTTACGGGCCATAAAATGAGTTTTACATATCTAAACGACTCCAAACCTTTTGCTACTGATCACACTTGATAAATAAATTATTTTAAGCCTTCTGGAATAATAAAAATATCAGCTTTAAGTATCAAACCCGGAAATGGCTTTTAATCGCCTTATTAAGCGTTTTAGCGCATAGTATGTACTAAGACTATTTTTAAACATACAAGGGTGATACCTAATGATATTTGAGGCAAATTATAATATTTTAATAGTAAGCAAAGGTTGTTAAACTCAGACTTCAGTTTTGAGCTTTTCGGCTTATGTGAAATTACCAAAATACCCCTACGGGGCATAGTTTGGTTATAATTGATAAATTTCACATACCTACAATACCTTACTGTTATAAATCAGTAAACTAAGTATTTTTGATGATTACATCAGACCTGTAACTCAGGATACTACTTAAGCTCTTTTACAACCTTTAAAATGACCAAACTACCCCTACGGGGCATAGTTTGTGTTTAAATTCATTTCGGGCATAATAAATGATATCTTACTGATGTCACAACATATTTGGAGCATATTAACTTAGGAAACCTGTAAATGGCTCTCATTATTACCCGTTACGCTTATCACGCGTTCGGTTCGGTTTATGTAACAAGTTTACATAAATTAGCCGAAACGGGTCAAACCTTATCGGTTTTATCTCAAAATCCAGAATGTGCATGAAGGACCCATATTAAACAAGTCTCTGAACTTGTCGGGTCTAAATCACATTCTATCCGGTCTTCGCTTAATCGTGCGTACGAACCGTATCTTTGAAACTAACCGGTCTAAGCTTAACTAAAGACCCGGTTTGATTCTAATAGGTTATTATAAACCTTCGTTCCAGATTTGGAGAACCAGTAAAAGCTACTTGCAATTTGCTTATTGTGATTTATACATTTCTCAGGTAAATACTTTTAACTTATTTTCCCTATACGGGCTTGGGTTACGGTATATAGCATACCGCTTGATCGGGCATCAAATCTTCCATCGTTTGGTGGTTAATTAAATAATTTGATCGGCTCGTTTAAACAGTCTTGTTACTTAAAGCCTTTGGGGGGTTAATGACCATGTCCCGGATATCCTTGGCATCATTTTACGAAATGGCCACGACTTAAGCGCGGGGTGTAGGCGTACACCCGTCAGTGCACAAAAGAATATTGTGGTGTGTCTATTGATCTTTAACCCGGACAAGATCCGGGCTACTGAACGCACAAGGAGCATGTAATTTGTTCACAAGATTATAATATTAAATAATTCTCCCAAGTTAAATAAAATGTTTATGCCACGTGCATCCAAACCAATTTTCAATCATTTTCCAAAATGAGTCAGTTGATTGTATTTACCAGTGTAAACTGACGTATTTTCCCAAAAAGATTAAATGCAGGTACTAAGCGAAATTGGCTGGGATTTCTCCTTTGCATCACTAGAAGTCTCGCAAGCTTAAGATGCCTGAAGTCTGTTGAACTATAAATTCTATTTCATTTTCGATCCATCTGTGGATAAACTTCCGAATATTGTGACATTAGATTTTACAATATTAAATTCGGTTGTATCATATTTTTAAATTTGCTTCCGCTGTGCATATTGATTATTGTGTTGTTTGACTATTATCTTGCCAACCACGTCACGATACTCCCCCACCGGGCCCACCGGTGACACGTGGAAATCGGGGTGTGACAGGTTGGTATCAGAGCCAACACTGAGTGAATTAAACACTAGCCTTTTGTGTTTAATCTCAGTTACACAATTGCACATATCTAAACTTTCGAGTCTAGACAAATAACATAGGACAAATTCTACCTTGTTTGGTTTTTTTTGTTTTGTCCTTTAATTTATATATATTCTTGTCGTTAACTCATATTGTATTGACAGGATTAAGAAAATGCCGCCAAGATTCTTCAGGAGAAGAGGACGCGGAAAGGGGCCAATCACCGCCCCCAATGACAACGAGGCAGGACCCTCAAATGTACGAGCTCCTTCAACCATAGAGAGTGACGACCCCCGGCAGAACCGGAGGAACCTCTTTGAACCGGCTAGACGGTCGGTCTCACACAGCTCCACACCTCCTGTCCATAACCCTTATGGGCCACAACCGGAGTACGAGCCCAACAACCCGCAACCTTCCTACATACCGTTGCAGCGATCCTTATCTCATCATTCTTTTGGTGACCCTACACCAGTTTTTAGGGGCCGGTTTAACCCGGCAAACTACATAGCAGAACCAGTGGGTTTTAACCCATTGGGGCCGGAGGATCACTTCTCAGGAGATCACGTGGACGATATGGACGAGGATACGGACCCCGTCGAACCTGCCAGTGGTACACCTAACCACCCAATAGAGATCTCTGACGGATATTCTTTCCACGGATCACCCTATGTTGGTCTAGATAGCTTTCAAGCTATGTTTACCAGGCACGAATGGTACTATACACCTCCTCGCCATTCACCGCCTCAACAGCAGCAACAGCAGCAACAGGATCCCTCTGTGGATTCAAGATTTGTGGCAGTCACGCCACCACCGCCACCAGTTCAACCGGCACCTCCACAACCGCCAAGGCGTAGGAGATCCGGAGCGCGTATGTCTGCGCGAGCAGGAGACTTTCATTTCAGCTCTCCTCGTCAATCCAGTGGCAGCCACTATCCGCCACATCAGGAGGACCCACAAATGGGTGGACCTTCTAACCCAGCTGTACCACAGCCACCGCCGATGGGTTTTGATAACCCAATTCCAGCATACACGGGTTCCATGGCGTATAACCCGTTTGAACCGCCGACTCACCACAATTATGGTTACGCTGAGGCCGACCCCTACATGGTAGCGGCTAACTACAACACCCAAGGACCCTATGGAGATCCATGGGGAGTAGGGTACCCAACACACGGGTACCAAATTCCTCCAAGACCTATTATCAGGCAACAATCGCAACCACCAAGGTTCTCCCCACCAGAGCGCGAAGAAATTCTGCAAAGGTTGGACCAGGTAGAGCGAGAGTTTCACAGAGAACGAAGGGAACGACAAACTTTCTTCCAAGGATTAACGAGCCTGATTAAAGGGAAGAGCAAGAAGGACCACTAAATCCTTCCATTTGTTGTTGAGCCCCTGCGTGGGCCAGTCTTGCTGTATAAGCCCTGCGTGGGTATGCTTGTTTGTTTTGACCCCTGCGTGGGTCTATCTTTCTGTAAACCCCTACGAGGGTATGTTATTTGTGTAAGTCCCTGTGTGGACTATTATGTTATTTGTGTTATTAAGCCCCTGCGTGGGTAAGTACTTGTTTAAACCCCTGCGTGGGTAAGTTGTTTGTTGAAAAGTCCCGTTTAGGGCAACATGTAATCTTTTGAAAATTAATGGAATGTTACGTTTATAAATTTCATCTTGCTATTATATGCATAAATATTATAAATGAAATAAATAAATCAAAATCATTCCTTTTAATAATAATCTGCCTATTTAAATATTGAATAAGAATCTTAAGAGTGAAACCTAGCCTGAGTGTCATTATAAAGACCTGGCCATGATAGTAAGACCTGTTTAAAAGATTCAAATCCCTGTTAACATCTGTAAACATGTTAACACTCCTGGCAGACGTGATTCATTTAAAATCACACACGTCATTTTTATATAAGGATCTTTTCAAAGATTCAAAACCCAACTAAATGATCTCCGAATCACGGGTTAAATCATCAATTAAGATGATCATATTTTTCCATACGTGGTAATATGGTGCCTACAGGCCCTGCTCATTTCCATATGAGCCAAAAGACAGTGGTAGCGATGACTCCCTGTCAGATAAAGGTAATGAACTAGGTTCAAACCTTCATGCTTTGATTCTCTGAAATCATAGCTTACAATTTATAAATGTCCTTGTGACTAGGCCTATTGTGCCAATATACCTTCATGCTTTGATTCTCTGAAATCGTAGCTTATAATTTATAAACGTCCTTGTGACTAGGCCTATTGTGCCAGTATACCTTAAAAAGACGTGATTCTCTGAAATCATAGCTTATAATTTAAAAATGTCCTTGTGACTAGGCTTGTTGAGCCAGTATACCTTAAAAGCCTTGATTCTCTGAAATCATAGCTTATAATTTAAATTGTCCATGTGACTAAGCCTTATGTGCTAATATATATTGTTATTGTTTATAATTAGGATAAAATTTTAATTGAAACCCTAATAGAATACGATTAATAAATTAACCAAATATGCTCTCTGTTTACCATGGTTAATGAATTACCCTAAGGGGCAATTCCATAATAAACTCCCAAATAAACTATTGTCCTTGTTTTCTGTAACAGATCAATTAAAATGGCTAACTCAGATGAGATAAATAGTCATCCAGTGGAGAACATTGATAACGCCCGGATTAATTTAACGGGTGCGGAATTAAAAGCGTTGGTCGACGACGCGGTTACAAAGGCATTGGAAAGGCAGTACGAAGAGTATAGTGGGACTCGTAGTAGGACCCTATCTACACAGCCTTCAAAGCCACCGTCCAAGAAGGACGAACCGAAGAAAGATGATGATCGGGACTCCTCGAACCACCACAGTGCTCCATCTCAGCAGGTTGTACTAAACCAAGGACCCCGTGACAAGGGTTGCTCATATAAATATTTTGTTTCCTGCAAACCCCGGGATTTCACTGGGGAGAAAGGAGCCATCGACTGTATGACGTGGCTGGACGAGATGGACACAGTTGTGGATATCAGCGGATGCGCTGAGAGGGATATAGTCAAGTATGTGTCGCGGTCTTTTAAGGGTGAAGCTTTAGCATGGTGGAGATCTCTGATTCAGGCCACCGGGAAAATCCCATTGTACAACATGTCTTGGGAACAATTCGATGCCCTTATCAGGGAAAATTACTGCCCTCCGCATGAGGTGGAGAATATAGAATCTGATTTTCTATCATTGGTGATGACAAACCTTAACTGTCAAGCTTACCTAACGAGCTTCAACACAATGTCCCGGTTGGTTCCTTATCTGGTGACCCCGGAACCAAAGAGAATAGCTCGTTTTATCGGTGGTTTAGCCCCGGAAATCAAGGCAAGCGTGAAGGCTTCTCGGCCAGCTACTTTTAGATCTGTAGCTGACATATCCTTGTCCCTCACTTTGGATGCGGTCAGGCAAAGATCACTGAGGAATAAGGAGGCTGAGAAGAGAAAACGTGAAGATGATGGTTCACGAAGATCGAACAAGAAACACCGTGGGAACGGTGACAACAAGAAAGGATCGGAGTCAAGGAAAGATGGGCATCATTCTGGTGAGAAGCCCAAATGCAAAATTTGCAAGAAACAGCACTATGGAAAGTGCAGACTCGAGTCGAACTCACAGACTCAGTCAAAAACCTATGCATGTGGAATATGCAAGTCCACGGATCACAAAACCCTGGATTGCAAGAAGATGAAAGACGCAACGTGCTACCGTTGCAATGAGAAGGGGCACATTAAAACCAACTGCCCTAAGTACACCAAAAAGCCTGAAGAGGCCAAGAAGACTAATGCTAGAGTCTTCAGAATGGACGCAAAGGAAGCGATTCTAGACGACAACGTTATTACAGGTACTTTCCTTGTAAATGATGTCTATGCAAGAGTACTATTTGATTCAGGCGCTGATAAGTCGTTTGTAGATCATAAATTTTGCAAATTGCTGAATTTACCTGTCAAAACCTTAAGTGTAAATTATGAGGTGGAGTTAGCAGATGGCACCATAGAAACCGTCTCAACTGTGTTAGAGGGATGTGTTATATCCATTAAGAACCACTCTTTTCCTCTATCCCTACTTCCCTTTAAATTGGCCGGTTTTGACATAGTCTTGGGTATGGACTGGTTATCTCATAACTAGGCCCAAATTGTCTGCAACAGAAAGCAAGTGGTGATAAAGACTCCGTCTGGTGAATCACTTACCATTCGGGGTGATACCCAGTATGGATTGCCTGAGCAAGTGACTATGCTCAAGGCTTCCAAGTGTTTAAAGAAGGGTTGTGTCATCTAGATGGCACAGGTGATTATTGATGAGCCTAAACCAAAGATAGAAGACATCCCTGTCATTTCTGAATACCCAGAAGTTTTTCCGGAAGAACTACCTGGTTTGCCACCAGATAGGCAAGTGGAATTCAGGATTGATATCATCCCCGGAGCAGCACCAGTTGCTAGAGCACCTTACAGATTGACGCCCACGGAAATGAAGGAACTAAGGACGCAACTGGATGAACTGCTAGCTAAAGGTTTCATTAAACCTAGTTCGTCTCCATGGGGAGCGCCAGTCCTATTTGGGAAGAAGAAGGATGGATCAATGCGTATGTGCATCGATTATCGTGAGCTTAATAAAGTCACGATAAAGAATAGGTATCCTCTGCCCAGAATCGATGATTTGTTCGATCAATTGCAAGGGGCAAGTTATTTCTCGAAGATTGACTTGAGGTCAGGCTACCATCAACTGAAGGTTAGAGATGAAGACGTGCACAAAACAGCATTTAGGACTCGTTATGGTCATTGCGAGTTCCTAGTGATGCCTTTTGGGCTCACTAATGCACCGGCCGTGTTCATGGATCTCATGATTCGTGTTTGCAAGCCGTACTTAGATAAATTCGTCATCGTTTTCATCGACGACATTCTCATTTATTCTAAGAACCAAGCTGACCATGAGAAACACCTTTGATGTATTCTCAAACTTCTACATAAGGAGAAACTCTATGCCAAATTCTCTAAGTGTGAATTTTGGCTACGAGAAGTCCAATTTCTTGGGCATGTGGTCAGTGAGCGTGGTATCCAAGTGGATCCCGCTAAGGTTGAAGCAGTTATGAACTGGAAAGAGCCAAAGACGCCTACAGAGATTCGTAGCTTCCTGGGATTGGCAGGATATTACAGGCGTTTCATCGAAAAATTTTCAAGGATTGCTGCACCCCTAACTTCCTTGACTAAGAAGAAAGTAAAGTTCAATTGGGGCCCTAAGCAGCAAGAGTCCTTTGATATTCTGAAGCAAAAGTTGAGCAACGCCCCAGTTCTGACATTGCCAGATGGAATAAAAAAGTTTGTGGTTTACTGCGATGCATCGCACACTGGCATGGGGTGTGTGCTTATGCAGAAAGGCAAGGTTATTGCCTATGCTTCAAGACAGTTAAAGGTGCATGAAAAGAATTACACCACCCATGACTTGGAGTTGGGTGCCGTTGTATTCGCACTAAAATTGTGGAGGCATTATCTATATGGGATCAAGTGTGTGATCTATTCTGATCACAAGAGCCTTCAGCATCTGTTTAATCAGAAAGAATTAAACGTGAGGCAACGCCGTTGGATGGAAACTTTAAATGATTATGATTGTGAAATCAGATACCATCCCGGCAAGGCGAATATAGTCCCCGATGCCTTGAGTCGAAAGGAGAGGGTAAAACCCATCCGAATCAATGCCAAGCGCATGGAGATAAAGAACAGTTTGACTGAAAGGTTGTTAACTGCACAGAAGGAAGCTGTGTTGGAAGCTAACTATCCTAATGAAAAGCTAGGGGTAACTGAGGAGCAGTTAACTCTTAGCAAGGACGGAATTCTAAGATTAAATGGACAAATATGGGTTCCAATTTATGGAGGACTTCGTGATGTCATCCTCCAAGAAGCCAATAGTTCCAAATACTCCGTTCATCCTGGAGCTGATAAGATGTACCAGGATCTAAGGGCAAATTATTGGTGGATAGGCTTGAAAAAGTCTGTAGCCACCTATGTAGCTAAATGCTTGACATGTGCGCAAGTCAAAGCCGAGCATCAAAAGCCGTCAGGTTTGCTACAACAGCCTGAACTTCCTACGTGGAAGTGGGAAATGGTAACTATGGATTTTATCACCAAGTTACCTAAGACCAGGAAAGGAAATGATACAATATGGGTTATAGTTGATAGACTGACTAAGTCAGCACATTTCTTACCCATCAAGGAGACTTATAGCTCTGACATGTTAGCCCAGTTATATGTGGATAAGATTGTAGCCTTACATGGCATACCTGTGTCTATTATCTCTGACAGAGATACTAGATACACGTCACATTTTTGGAAGAGTTTCCAACAATCTTTGGGCACGCGTTTGAATTTTAGTACGGCTTACCATCCTCAGACAGACGGTCAGAGTGAGCGTACTATTCAAACGTTGGAAGACATGCTACGTGCATGTGTAATCGATTTGGGTGGTAGTTGGGATAAACACCTACCACTAATTGAGTTCTCCTACAACAATAGCTACCACACCAGCATAAAGGCTGCGCCTTTTGAGGCCTTATATGGTAGAAAGTGTAGAACGCCAGTTTGTTGGGCGGAAGTTGGGGACGTCCAATTATCAGGACCAGAGATAGTCTTTAAACAACAGACAAAATTGTCCAGATTCGTGACCGTCTCA
>JARYGA010014326.1:0-25939 GCA_030545235.1 Helianthus tuberosus
CCCGTTGAACCCCGTCTTGGCAAAGTAGACCTCGAAATTTATAAATCTCAAGAAATGCATTAAAAAAGTGGAGCAAAAAAGCTACAAAGTAGGAAAAAAAAACAAAACCAAAAAAAAAGGTATGCAGAGATATGGTTACCTCAACCAACAAGGATTCAAGGTTTACGTGTTACCGAGGAAAACCATGGTTTCTTTCAGCAGCAGAAACACTAATTTGTATTAACCATATCTGTGTTCTAAATAAACTCGAGACTCTTTAGAATAATAGTTCAACCGAATCTTCAAACAGATAACGAAAGATATGCAGCAACTATTAAGTAATAATAATACCTACCTCAGACTCTTTTCTCCTTTAGTTATACGAATTGAATTGACGACATAGTTTCAACAAAGCTGTGAGAACAAAAAGGACGGTTCACTCATAACTTTCGGGACTCCATAACACGCATTCATAGAACATTAACGAGTTATAATAAAAAGACGTCTACCTCCTCGACTTCAAATCCATTGAAATTTATCTACAGAAATCGACTAATACGGACTTCTGGATGACCTCTTTCTCCCATGCCTGACAGGTGAACGCGATCTGCTACGGTTACGGTTACCTCCACGATATCGATCCCGATCCCGATCCCGATCCCTGTTCATCACACCTCCATTTCTATAATTAGTATGATTATTGTTATTGTACCTACGATCTGATGCTCTTCCTGTATCGCGGTAGCCTCTATTGTTACGGTCTCTAAACCTCTCACGATCCCGATCCCGCCTGTCACTGTTCTTGTCCAGGTCAGCAGATCCGCTTCTGTTTCTATCTCTGCCTTCGGTTTCGGTTTCTCTTTGCTTCCTTCTTTCTTCCGCTTCTTTCTCACGTGCTAACCTTTCCTCTTCCCTTGCCTTCTCTTTCGCCTCCTGGTAAATGCATGTTTTTTATCAAACTTTTAAAAACTTGAATATTTGCATTGCGATGGAACAATGAGCGGGTAAAGCAAAATTAGATAATGGGTCATTTTAAGTACAAGTGAAAGAGGGTGGACTAGATTAAAATGGGCTTGCAATCACTTTTTTCCCTCTTTCGAAAAAAAACAAACAAATTAAAGATGATTATAAAAAGAGTAAAATGCCATTTTCGTCCCTGATGTTTGGCCAGTTTTGCGACTTTCGTCCAAAGGTTTGTTGTTCCGCATCTAGATCCAAAAGGTTTGCAATCTTGCCGTTTTCATCCGGCTCGTTAATTTCATCCATTTTTTCTCCGTTAAGTCAAAGGTATTTCGGTCTTTTTGGTTAACTTCAAGGGGGATTCGGTCTTTTCCAGGGGTATTTGGTCTTTTTACATAGAGTGAAAAAGACCTAATTGCCCTTTAACTTAACCAAAACGACGAAAATACCCCTTACTTAACGGAGAAAAATGGATGGAGTTACAAGCCAGATGAAAATGGCAAGATTGCAAACCTTTTGGATCCAGATGCGAAAAAACAAAACTTTGGACGAAAGTCGCAAAACTAGTCAAACCTCAGGGAAGAAAATGGCATTTTACTCTTATAGAAATTATTTTATTACAAAAACAATTGAGAACTTTGAATGAAGCTGTTTAGGAGATTGTACGAGTTAAAAACACAGTTAAGGTGACTTTCAACCCATTTGACCCTTTCAAGATAAAACACAACCGGATTCAATTCATTCATATTTACGAGTGAATGGTACCTTGTACTCGGAGAGGAAATCTCGGACCATGCCATAACCGATATGTTGTTTTCCAGTGACATGAGACTGAGTTCTTTCAAGGGCATCATTCGCTATCAAAAAAGAACCACATGTTTCACAAAGAGCCATCTTCTTTTCTTGCGCAAGCATTGAAACTTTCCCGTTTTGTGGCTGCAGGGTCAATGCAGTCTTCTCGATGTTCAGCAAATCCACCTGTACAAGCAAATGCCAATTAATGAATAAATAGGTTATACAAAAAGGAAGACATCGTTTAGAGGCAAAAGAAACCGATTGTTAAGTAATACCTTCCTCATGAGTGCCTCAGCTTCATCCACCTTTCCGGCTTCTCCAAGAGCCTCCACTGATTCTAGAAGGTTCTTGATTTTCTCTTCTAGAACAGATAATTGTTCAGATTTTTCAACGGGTACAGGTGGCGGTGGAGACACTTCAACCTCTTGGGCGAGACGCTCACGTCCCCGCCTAACTCGCCTGTCCAAATCCATGACCTAAAACAAAATAATTTATAAAATATTGTAAATAAATACAAGGACTTTAGTATATTGTGATCTTATTAGCTGTGTCGTCAAAGGCGCACTCAAGACGCATAGGCCTCACCCGGAGCCTAGTCGCAAGACACGCAAAAAAAGCGAGGTCTTTTTTTAGCGAGACACATAGTAAAAGAATAACAATTTTAGGTTTTAGACACGTTGTAGGCTTGTTTAAGGCTGATTTAGGTTGGTTGCAGGCTTTCTGTTCAGACGACTTTTAACAGAAAATTGGCCGGAAGCGCGCCTGAAACTGCGCCTATCTAGGCGAGACGCTTTCCCGGCACTGCGCTGCACTTCTGTGCATCCAGTGTGCTTTTACGCTGTTAGATCTTTCAAGTTGATACTAAGATGTGACAAGCTTCCTCCAATATGCAAGTAAAAAAAAAGATGCCAAAATGGATTGGACAGGCAGGTCAGATAATATGTCAAAACAAACAATTTGACATATTGTCGAATTGGGTTTGACCCAACAACACTTTTTTCGTCCACTTTTTGATTTTTAAAGATAGTTAATATTGTTACGGAAACTATATTACCAATGTAATGTCATCAATTGACCTATTTCAATTCTTGCTATTCTTAAGTTTAGAGTGAAATATAACCAAAATAGATAATTAGGTTGAAATTGCCACTATGGAGTAAAATGGCTTACCAGTCTTTCACAGAAATTAGCTAAATCTGCTTCAAATCTTGGCACATAGGAATCATGCCTTGGAGAGCTCTCGAAGCTAGAGGAAACAGCGAGGAAAAAGAAAATTATATAGACAGCACAAATTCTAAGATTTTCAGTCAATCTTGATC
Source organism: Helianthus tuberosus (assembly GCA_030545235.1). Classification (NCBI taxonomy): domain Eukaryota; kingdom Viridiplantae; phylum Streptophyta; class Magnoliopsida; order Asterales; family Asteraceae; genus Helianthus; species Helianthus tuberosus. Next base: position 3,054 of record JARYGA010014326.1, read on the forward strand.
TTTCAACTTTTACTGATCCGGAAACATGTATAGGAAAAATTCTTTTGGTTGCTTGCTTAAAATATAGTGATATTAACTTGGTTAAGGACCTGAGCAAAATAGTTAAAACGCCAGTGAATCCAAAATCTGTGGTTAGAATTTGACCCTTATGGCAAATTAATTGAGTTAAAAGACCCGCCAAATATTGTATCATAAATCTATATATATCGCCGTTCATGTTGAAGTTGCATGCTATACCGTATATAAATGAAGGATCAACATGCATGCAATCATATGGATGAAGCACAATCAGATTCAAATTTACAAAAAGTTTAACATCTAGTCATCTATACAAGCCACCCGTCACAGATAATTAGTAATACATACAAAATAAATTATAAATGTGACAAGTCGGTCTATCATAAAATATAGCACAAATCCCAGAGTTCCTTCTTTTACCTTTCTTTCAACTTCGGATCATGGATTTTAGGGCACGGACCTGATTTCAGAAACATGCACACACAAAAGCATCATATTAAACTTCATAGTCCAGAGAACAAATAACTCTTTAAAGAATTAAACGTCGTTCGAAGAATCTTTATGATGTAAATGGGGCGGCGATTTCGAACACAAAACGAAAATAATTAGATTTTGGGTTGTCATGTTGAACCTATTTTAAAAAATGGGTCGTGCTCGGTTGACTTGTGTAACAAAACGGCAACCCGTTTAATTAAACATGTTGACCCAAAAACCTGTTCACGTGCACGACCCACTTATTACAACCCACCAACCCATTTAACCATTTACAAACCCACCAACCGGCTAGACTGGCTTAAATAGATAGGTTAAACGAAGCGTATTTGCTTTAAGCGTGTATTGGGTTAGAATTTGTATGTGTTAACATGTGTTGGACACAAATATATACACGGGCCGTGGTTGGGTTCAATGATTGAACCCACCAACACGACATGATTCATGTAACAAGTTAAATTAAATCCTCCTAATTTATTAATAGACATTTCTACTGAAACTAATACAAGACGCACCGAGATCACTTCGAGTGTTGACAAACAAATCATGAGGGCAAAACTTCACCATGTAGAAACCACACACTTCCTTATCATCCCAAGTGATTTCTCTGTGTCCCCTCCTCTCTTCTTCCGTCAAATTTCGAGCTAAAACACACACACACACAATCAATCAATAAACAAACACATCAAATCACACAACTAGGGTTTCGAAATTTCACGTCCCGACATGCACCAATTGCAATTTTATTGAAATTGAATCGAATCTAAATCCCAAAAACTAAAAAAAAAAAAAGAAGTGAAACGAACCTGAACCCATGAGTTCATCTAGCAATGCTCTTTGCGCGTCCATTGATGTTTGAAACTCTAATTGGTTTTGTTGATTTAAGGGTTTATGAAATCGATTTTTGGAAGATTCTGTCTAGGGTTAGGTTCAATTAAGGGAACAAGATGGAATACCCTTGTTTGTTTGGGTAGTTGTTGTATTTAGGGGTGGGTGTTTGGGATAAAATAGTCTACATGTTTTTTTAACTTGAATGGTGAAAATATACATGATGGTTTCTTCAAATTAGTGTCATGTGACATGTTCTCTTGTCACCTATGACCATTAAAATCCCTACTATGATGTTCCCATTTGACAACACACTATCCGAATTCTTGTTATTCTTTTGGTGAAATGGGTAGGTAGGTCAGGTTGGGTTTCGAGTCAAAAACGAGTTCAAGTCAAAATGAGTTTGGGTCAAAATGGGTCGTTTAAAGAAAGGCTAAATTGCACTTTTCATCCTTTATGTTTCAATGTTTTGACATGCGTTGTTCTTTAACTTTAAAAATTACACTATATGTCCTTTACGTTTGCAATCCAACAACGGGTGGTGTCCTCTCAACTAACTTTTTATGTTAAAACCCCTCACCTGCACGTCACGTGAGGGTATGCTCGTCTTTTTACCCCCTAAAAAATCTCTTTGTCCATGTATTTAATAAACATTTCTATTCAATCAACAAAATTAAAGTTAAAAACCTAATCGCTAGTCGTTCCTTCCTCTTTAAAATTCAGCGACGAAGTTCAAACGATCAAGCCCTAATTCCAGTCGATTTTAGCATCTTGCACACGATGAGTGAAGGATTCTACATACAAGAGACATTAGACCAGCGGGATGTTGATGAAATTTATGGTGAGTTTTCAATAGATGAGTAGTTGATATTTTAGAATTTTATTGATCTATTTGATGTATAAAAGGCTTATTTTTTTAAAATGCAGAGGTGTATGATACGCTGTTTACTGCTCGGTTGCATCATGGTGGGAATTTCACATAACTTCCTGGTAGAGTATATGTTAATAGTAAGCATAACTTCATCGATCTTCTAGACAGTGACAAGTTCTCAATACACGAGTTGGATCTTGCGATGATAATGTTAGGTTATGAATATGGTTCCATTATCTACTATCATTTTTAATCCTAGGAAAGATTTTAGATAGTGGTCTTCGTAGCCTAGCTTGTGATGCTGATGTGTTAGAACTTTTAAAGTACGTACCTGAACATAGCAGTGTACATGTTTATACTGAACATGGTAACACAAATGTTTACACCAATAAGGGGTGGTTATTGAAGAATAAGAGAATGGGATAGTGGGTACTTATAATTACCAAGGGGTTAAGGGTTCTACGGTTGGGATGGAATGAAGTGGGTCAATCAAGTGGTGTACAACAGGATGTTTTAGCCATTACAGATTATGAAAAGGATGTTGACGTAGATGATAAGACTGATACTAATGTAGTTTAGTGTGCTAAGGTAATGTAGTTGATAAGGATGATACTAATGTAGATGAAGATTTAAATGTAGATGAGGGTGATAATGTAGATGAGGAACCTAATGAAAACTGTGATGAAAGGGCAAGTATAGAGTTTGATGAGAGTGCAAATGTAGATGAGGGACCTAATGAAAACTGTGATGAAAGGGCAAGTATAAAGTTCATTGTTTGTTTCTGTTTTGATTAAATCTTTACTAAACTTGTTTAAACTTGAGTCTAACTCATCTCAAACATATGTCCTTATGTCACACCCCAACCGATGGCGGAAACATCGGGATGAGACAAACAAATCGCTCAAAAGCATCATAACACTAATTGTGACAATATAGATTAAATCAAATTTCATAAATGACTAAAATCAAGTACATTGTTTCAAATAAAGATAAATTGCAACAAACATGGTTTATTATTAAAATGGGTATCTAGTCCATCCTAACTTGATTCCTTCATCATCTTGACTATCAACCTGCAACATGTATTAAAATATGATCAACAAAAAATGTTTGATACATAGCATAGTAGAATAAAATGTTTAAATGTGCTCATATCCAACATGAATAAGATGATACTAGTTAACAGCTATGTAGCACGGATACGGGTACGGGACTGGGGTACGGGGACGATACGGATACGGGGAACGGCAAAATTCAAAAATACAAGATACGGGCACGGCAAAAAAATATTATTAAAAAATAAAATTATATTAAACAAAGTCCAAAAAATAAAAATATATTAAACAAAGTCCAAAAATACATTAAACTCCAAAAACACTACATAAACAATAGGCAAATAAGCTCTATTCTCTATTGACTTAGGGCTTGTTTGGCTAGGCTTTTCAAAACAGCTTATTTGCTTTTCAGAAAGCAAATAAGCAAATAAGCTCTTTTGAAAAGCTCAGCCAAACAGCCCCTTAATATATAGTATTTTTGAGTTTTGCCGTTTTGTTGGGTTTTCAAGAAATTGAGAAATAGGAACATTCAATTGATTGATTCTATTCTCTGTTCCTCATTCTATCCTCTGTTCCTCAATTTCTCAAATTCTCAAATAAACAATAAACAATCAATGGTTATCATACAGGAGGATACAGAATGGTTATCAAAACATCCGAATATTCTCTCGCATCCAAATATTGAGAAACAGGAGCATACAGAATGGTTATCAAAACATCCAAATATTCTCTTGCATACAGAATGATTATCAAAATTATCAACATCAAATAAAATTAAATCAAAGGGTTAAAACCCTAAATATTTTAGGAAATGTCCCCGATACTTTGTTTTGGAAGTACCCAATATCGGGTACGGTTTTGTAGAAGTCCCCAATATCCGGGTACTTTTGGGAAACGTCCCCGAGCCGTCTCCTAGGCGTTTCCGTCCCCGAGCCATCCCCGGGACGGGTACTCGATGCAAATTGGCGTCCCCGTGCTTCATAGGTTAACAGTTATGCCGAAACGATGTTACTCTATATACTCAAACCCAAGAATACAACGCAATTAATTTTGCCTACCCCAAAGAATAACGGGAGGTTAATATGTTTAACTTAACAATACCCAAAAGAATAGCGGGCGGGGTGTTACAACCTATAGCATATGCATAGTACCGTAATTGTTAAGGTAGGCTTGCGAACAAGATAATGAGCATATAGTCATGAAATGTTTACATTAGCATCACATGTATAACAAGCATCAACATTTCATGTTTAATTTGGATAAAGTGCGAATAAATGTAGTTTAACGTGTTTGTATAATTTGCAAAAGTGTTTAAAGAATGAAAATTGGATCATGTATACTCACATTGATTGCGTTGCGATTTCTTGTAACAACGCACGAGTAAAGATGAAGTATCCAAGAGAACGGAATGGTTACCCTATTTTTAGAATATCACATAAGGATCTCATAAAACTTGTGGATTAGATAGGGTTCCAAATATTCGCGGATTACAATTTAATTATAACTATATTTTTTAAGGGTATAAAGGAATTATTAATTATTTGTGTTAAATTGTAAAAGGTTTCATAATTGAAACTAGTATTTATACATTGTGTTTAGTTAATAAATCAGTAAAAAGAAAAATAAAAGGATAAAACAAGGGACAATCAGTGAATACTTCAAGGAATTCATTAAAATAACAGAATATAAAATGAAAAGAAAAAGAAAATGCGGAGGAACCGGGTCGAACCGGTGACCTCCGGGGTGCAATACATAATGACAACCACTGCGCTGCACTGTTGCTTTGCGAAGGAAAGAGAACTGTACTGAACTTATATTATTACACAGCATGTTCAAGGTTTCAGTTTACAAAAAAAAAAAAAAAAAAAGATAGAGTACAGCCAAATGTAGGGACTCCGGGATCGTACAGCCACTGGACTACAGTCTAGTTTGGTGTTGGTTCATTACTTTTAAAATCATCACAGCAAGCTTTTAAAAAAGAGACGATACCGACGAACTATTATAATTGCTTTCTTCTTTGTTTTAAACAACGAGTAGCAGCAGTGTTTATCATGTGTAATAATATGACAAGGAACGATGAGCAGAAAGGTTCTACGAGAAGAAGGTATACCGAAACAACTTGAAAGTTCCGTCGAAACTCCGGTCGTCTTTGACGCGGTGACGTGCTTCCAGGCGGTTTAGTTGGAACTCCGGTGAGACGAGTGGCTCCGGTTATTCCTCTTGCTCCGGCGAGTTGCGAACAGAAAGAGTGTTGGGAGTTGTGAGGGTATTCGGGTGATGTGCAGGGTCTCGAGAGGATTGGGTATGTCGTTTATATAAGTTTCAAGTCTCGCAAAGTATAGAAAGGATTTATGATTGGAAACGCTGAATTAGGAATCGAAAAAGGAAATGAAGTACAAGGAAAAAGGAAGTTGTATAATCTGTGATCAATTACGAAAAATTAGATGGGTTTTTAAAAAAAGAAAACAAGGTTGCTGTGAATCGTTTATGCAGCAAAACAAAATGAAAAAGGAAATCAACGTAAGCTTGTTATTAAATATTAAACTTTCCTAAAACTGAACGATTTGAAGACGGTGGTGGAGTGGTTTGGCTTGTGTTTGTTGGCCGTGTAGACCCGGATTCAAATCTCCGCGGTCTACCGTCTTTTTGTTTCTTTTTAAGTTTTCAAGTTTCAAAAACTACAAAACAGTCCCTGAAGTTTTAATAACTTACTTCTCTAAGACTCCATTTAAAACCTACAACTAACTAGATAGATTAACTCGGTTAAGTTATATAATCCTTAAAACTCATTAAAAACTAACAGAGTTATACTTGATTTGATTAAAACTCTAAGGCAGCATTTGGTATGCAGGAATGAGAGGTGGAATGGAATGGACCATTGTGAAGGAATGAAGAAAAAAGTGTTTGGTTGGTCGATGAAATGAAATCGTCCATTCCAAAATGCATTCCATTCCCTCAAAATCATTCCATCCGTCCCCCATGTTTTTTTTCCATTCCATTCCCTCTTCCCCCTTCATTAACAACACCACAACCCACCACCGTTGCTACCACACACCACCACCGTCATCCGTCGCCGTCCCCCACCTCCGCCGTCACCCGCCACCACCGCTGCCACCACCTACCGCCGCCACCCACCTCCGTCCTCGCCACCGCCGTCGCCACTGCCACCTCCGATCATCGCCACCACCCACCTTCGATCATCGCCGCCACCATTGCCACTGCCACCTCCGATCACCGATGCCACCGCTATCAACCGCCAACACCCACTGCCACCACCCACCGCCTCCGACCACCGTTGTCGCTGCTAACACCTCCGACCACATCTGCCACCACCATCGCCACCACCGCCACCTACCTCCACTGTCATCCACCACCACCACCGTTGTCACCATCCGTCGTCGTCTCCACCCACCACCACCGCCAACCATCATCACCACTACAACTGACACCTAGCACCATGCCTCATCATCGCCCATCACTGACCACCGCCATCTGATTTTATTCCTTCATCTCGCATACCAAACAACAAAAAGTAATTGTTCATTCCATTCACACATGGTAACCAAACAAGACATGGAATGGTAATGATCAATTCCATTACGTCGTCCATTCCATTACCTCGTCCATTCCATTCCCCCATCCATTCCATTACCCCATACCAAACAGACCCTAACTAGTTTATATATAAAACTTTTAAATTAATTAAATAAATAACTATATTGATATTTACAAAAATGAATAAATAACTAAATAAGAATCTTGCATCAGTTATTTTAAATTCGCGAAAAATTTTCCGAGGTTTCAAAGATTAGGATTTGGATTCCAAAACGGGTCGGATTTCGGATATCCGTTTTTTACGGATGTTACACCTTATGCTTATAACCACATCTATGGTTAGGTAGGCTTAAAAACAAGGTTGAGACATTTAAAATCAGATGATTAATCCTCACAAACTTTCTGTTTTGTTCAAGGGTTTAACCCACAAGTGATGTTCAAGCTCAAAGCTTGATGAATGTGAGATTAAGGATTAACTTGGGTTATCCTACATAAAATCCACACATTGCTTGATGATTTCTCATAGATTAGTGTTTCATATTCTTGTATTACTTGTAAGTTCATGACCCTCCTTGTATGTTCTTACATCAAGTGTAGTGGTGAACACTTAGAGGTGCCTAAACGAAAGACTTTTCTTCCTACCTCCTTGTAACGCCCCAAAACCCGAATGTTTATATTCGTTTTATGTTCCCAATGAATATTCCATGAAATAAATAACTAGTCTATTTGACCTAGTTAAGTGTATGGTGAAAACCATTAAAAGATGAAAGTGGTGCCAATTATGTTTTAGAGGTAAACACGAGGGACTAAAGTGGTATGGAATGAAAGTTATGTTAATAAATAAAAGATCACACACACACACACACACACACTTTCGTGTGTGTTCTGGATAGATCGATCAGGGGCTCTCAAGAGCCCCAAACCCTAGTTCATGTAAAAGCTTCAAATTGAAGAATGAATCAAGGCCCAAATTCACAACCGAGCATGAATTAGTGATCACCTTCACAAGGGGATCGTAAGGTATGTCTTGAATCAAAGATTGGTGATCATGTGTGAAGTGGGTTATGTTCTAATCCGAAAGTTAATGTGAAATTGATCATGTATAAGTGTTAGAATCATCATATAGAACATATGTTATGTATGGTTTGTGTTAATTTGATGTTTAAAGGTGAAACCCAATTGTTAGGGTGAAGATGATAGCATGGATATATCATCAAGGTCCAATTCTTGGCCAAAATTGATGTATCATGTTATGTATGATGGATTCTTGTTAGAAGGATTGGAAGAAATGTGATGATTATATGTTTGATGATTATGCATGTATGATTCGTGTTGATTAGAAGGAAGAAATTGATGAATTATGTATGAAATTAGAAGATTGTACATGAATTAGTTGTACGTTATGCTTAGAAGGTAGTACGCACACCACGTGTATGATAAAATGGATATAGTGTCGTCCGTATAGCCTATCATGATGATAAGGGTATAAAATGATAAGTCATAAGTTAAATAAAATGAATTGTTGACTTTCTGAAAGTCAACTACGAACAAGAAGCATGATTTGACTCATTGTCGTGAAGATATGGTTATAGGAAGTCGTATGGTACATGTTATAACGATACGTTTTAAATGGAATGATATGATGAATTACATGAGCTTGTAAGAATGTGAAATTGGTCACATGTGCTATGCTTGTTGGAATTGACTAATTAAAGTCAAATGTAAAAGATGTAATTGTTGTGATCGTTAACATGTGCAATGAGTATGCTAACAAGAATGTAATTGCGATGATATGAAAGTATAGGAATCATGTCGAAACGGACTCAAGCGCGAAGAGCTAACGGGTCAAGAAGAGGCGAGGAAGCGGATGTGAACACGGATGCATGAGGTAAGTGATTTCCGTAATCACTTCTTAGTTGTTTACGTAAAGATATGTGTTAGTTAATTAAGGTATGATAATTGAGGACAAGTAAGGATGGATGGTATGAAATCGATGACTTTCGTTAAGTAGATATAACAGGTCAAAGATGGGGTTGTTGTTATATCGGAATGAAGAATAGGAAAGGGTTACGGTATGATATAACGCATAACGGGGATCGGGAGTGTAAACCCCAAGTACGAAACTCCGGACAAGGTAAAAGTATCATGGTAGAAATGTTCATGCAAGTTTTGGGCTAAAACAAATGAGTTGTGTGATGAAAACAAGAATGGGTAAAATTGTCCGAAAATGAAATTATAGGCGTAAGCGCATAAGTTAGGAATTTCCTTAATCCGGATGTGGGATTTTAAGTTCATATGATAGAATGTGAATTTACAAGCATGTAGGAAGAAACGGGAGGTTAAACGGGTAAACGGTTCAAAAGTTACGCGCGTTTTAGTGCGTACGGACGACGAAACGAATCTGCAGGAAAATGCATTTTAGAGAGGCCGTCGCCGACGGGCAAGGAGGCCGTCGCCGATGGGCAAGGGAAAGTCAGATTTTCTCCGACGGGTTATCTTCCTGTCTACGGGTTTTTGGCGACGGGAAAAACTACGGGCCGTCGCCGACGACCTCCCCAAGTCCCAAAAGCTGAAATCTTGTTTGTAAGTTGAATTATGTACCGTAGGCTTCGGTTTGATACCCGTGGACTACGGCGGACTTTCCAAACATGATTTTGGTGGTTCCTTAGATGTTTATGGGCTATAAAGCTAAGTCTAAGACCCATGTAAATAATGTATGATTATGTAAGAGGTACGCGTGATCTAATACGTGTTTGTTAAGGTATGTACATATGTGGATATGTATGTATGTATGTATGTATAAAGGTATGTACGAGTGTATGCATGTATGCAATGATGTAGGAAAGGTATGTACGTATGTGGATGTGTATGTATGTATGTGTAAAGGTAAGTACGAGTATATGCATGTATGTGATGATGTTAGGAAAGGTATGTACGTATGTGGATGTGTATGTACGTATGTATAAAGACATGTATGAGTGTATGCACGTATGCAAAGTTGTAGGAAAGGTATGTATGTACGTAGATATGTATGTATGTATGTATAAAGGTATGTACGAGTGTATGCATGTATGCGATGAGGTAGGAAAGGTATGTATGTATGTGGATGTGTATGTATGTATGTGTAAAGGTAAGTACGAGTATATGCATGTATGTGATGATGTTAGGAAAGGTATGTACGTATGTGGATGTGTATGTATGTATGTATAAAGACATGTATGAGTGTATGCACGTATGCAAAGTTGTAGGAAAGGTATGTATGAACGTAGATGTGTATGTATGTATGTATAAAGGTATGTACAAGTGTATGCATGTATGCGATGATGTAGGAAAGGTATGTACGTATGTGGATGTGTATAAAGACATGTATGAGTATATGCACGTATGTAAAGTTGTAGGAAAGGATGAATGTATGTAGATGTGTATGTATGTTTGTATGTAAGTACGTATGTATGCATGACTTAGACACATTGAGTGTTAACGTTATTAATGGTGTACCTTGAGAATGAAAAGTAATGTAGGTACATTATTGAAGCCTCATCAGGAAATGGATATGCAGATGGAATGCCTAAAGTTTGAAAAATGACGAAATGTGAAGTGTACGTGAATGAATCTTATTCATATAATGTGTGCTAATGTTAGGAATGAATGGGGTGAGTGCAGGTTATACAGATCGCGGGTGATTATCACAAGGAATAGAGATCGAGGACCGAGTCACAAGGTAGATTGTACGGGAATAATCGAGCATGTACTTTAGTAGACGGGAGTTATGCTTTTGTTTGTAAAAGAAATTTTATGGCACGAATTTCCGCTGCGACTTTATGTCTAATACGAATTAGGGTCTTACACTCCTAAATGGAGGATTCATCCTCCTACCTCATGCTTGACTATTGGACATACTAATATATAACCTAAATAATACTTATATGTATTATTCAACATTCGAACCTTTGATGATAAACTTGTGTTCATTCGTCAAAGTACTAGACTAATATCATCTAAGACCTAAACATTGTTATGATTCTAATGGGTGTCATACTCATGAAAACATTATAACCTTTGAGGTTTCATAGTGTCAAATAAGTGTTATGTGTTAAAATATGGTTCTTTTCATATGTTATATTTTTGTGTTTTAAAACTCTGAATCATCATTCCACCATATTATTCCCAATACTCATACACTTTGTTTCTTCACGTAGAAGGACTTGGTGTTCCGACCTCCCACAACAACTCACTCGCGGATTCACAAGTAGAAGACTTGCAAAACCGTGAGTATACTCGCAAACCCCCTTTTTATGTTTACCACTTTTGGGGTGTAACATGTTAAATTATTAAATCACACTTAAACTTTAATCTTTATACTTGCACGAAAACAATCCTTATACATGAATGCTATGTTGTTATACTTGATGCTTATACTTGGGTGATTCTTATGTGATATTTTAGTCATTAGCTTTGTATGAGCCTCCATTTAACATGTATAACGCTATAGGGGTAACGCACTACCCGTGAACGAGAGGTCATGTTGAATTATATCATTTTTGCGTAAACAGAGGGTTGACTAGAAATATTGCATGCCTTGTATGATGCTCTTGTATAAATTAAGTTGCCATGTGGATTCGTTTTAAATTTTTAAACTTATACTTATACTTATTCTTAAACTTGTATACTCGCCTTTGCTTTTGCATTGAACTTTATTTTAAACATGTTACAGGTTGAGGATTGATGATGCTATGAAACGGATTAGCAAAGATGCCTAGATACTCACTTAGACGTTTAGGTTTAAAGCGTTGTATCAGTTTTGTTATATTTATGTTATGAACAATGTTGTTATTTGAATTTCTTATAATATTTTGACAATTTGATTATAAAATGAAATCGGTTGAATTAAATATTGTCACAATTAGTGTTATGAAGTCTCTTGCAATCTCGAACTAGTCCCACTCCGATGATTCCGCCATTAGTTAGGGTGTGACAGAAATAGCCCACCTTCCCTCGAAGGACAAGCTAAAAGCTTAATTTAAACTAGCTTTTCAGATACTTTGGTGTTTTATTATTAGTATTTGTTATATATTTCTATGTAATTCAAAAGAAAGACTTGTGTATACAAGAACATGATATCCATAGTTGTACCAGTATCATCATAGACATAAGAAAATATATTGTAGTTATTCATTTAATAAAAATGGTAAAATAGTAATTCTACAAGAGTATTTTTAATGAAATGAATAAATATGTAATATATGGGGTTTAGAAAGGTGAAATATGTAATTAAATTTAGAGATCAGGGAAATATGTAATAAAAATTTAGATATTAAGAAAATATGTAATAAGGCTTCTTTAGGAGGAGGAAATATGTAATTAAATTTATGGGTTGGGTAAATATGAAATAAAGCTTTTTAGCAGGGAAAAATATGTAAAAATCTCCGGATAAATCGAACTTTTGCCGTAACGCAAAGGGTAAGTTTTGCACACCACTCTAAATTTAGAAACCTTGTTTGTTCCTTGTTAAACCTCCTCCTCTAATCGCATTTCTCACAAGGATCGTAACAGGTTTTTCATTTGACCAGTTGCTGAATTCAGTCAACGGTACGAACAATCGCCGGTCCAAACCCTAACATTCATCGTTGTTCAATCACTTCACATTTTCGATTCATCTTATTTCTGTAATTTGTTTCAGATCAGATGGCGGATGGAGATAATCCATCGCGGTACGTGAAATTGAACAAGGATCAAGCGCCTGTTGAGATCAATCCCGGTGAGCTTAATCAGCCCATTGAAGTTCCTCAGGTTTGTTTGATCTCTACGGATTTTTTGTTGTACGGATCTGTTAATTGATTAATGTTTAGATCGTGTTAGTTAGGGTTTTCTGGATTTTGTAGAGGAATAGTGTGAATAGGTGTTTGTTAAGTTGTATGGAGATGTGGAGATTATGTGATTTAAACGTATACATGTTTTATGTATAAGAAAAACTTTTGCTTGAGGAATCTGATTAACTGTTTTTTTATGTAAGTTGTGGTCTGGTAATTATTAGAAGTTTTGAAGTATGTATCCAGATCTGGAAACTGCACTGTTATCCTTATTTTTTTACTTGTTTGATATACAATGGGATAAGAGAAAATTATGGAAGTAGTCATGATTAGGAGTATGGTCGTGTGACTCACCACAAAATAGCCATGAGATATGTGGAACTTTGGTCGGGTATATACTATATGCTTTTACTTGCCTAAACCCTAAAATCTAAAGGTTTTCGTTCTATACGCGAATGATGATATTTACACGGATCTATACGTGATATGGTGTCGCTTATCCCTTAGTTTAAGTCATTGTTGATGGGGAAAAGTCTGGTACGCGAGTAAAAGTAGATATGTACGCTCATGGATAAATGAGTGTTTTCTTTATGACATGGATTTATAGGTACAAGTGTATAACACGTCCATATAAAGATTATTTTAGTGATTTTCTAATAAAATAAACCTTTTTGGGAAATTCGAGTTAGGCCTCTTTTGTAGTTTTATGTGGTAAAGATTTCACTTATCTTGTGATGAATGCAGTCATTTTGAAGATAAGTGGCATTTTGTTAAGATTTAAGGGTTTTTTATTTTTATTTTTATTTTTTTAGAGTAAATTACAAGTTTTGGCCTTTATGTTTACACCAAATTGTAGGCGCTGTCCTTTAGCGCAAAAGTTGACAGGTTTTGTACTTAGTGTTCCAAAATCTTGCACGTTATGTCCTTTAGGCCAAACCCAGTTAGATTTTTTGGTTAAGTTTGGTCATGTGCCTTATACATGAGGGCATTGTTGTCATTTCATCTCTTCAGGGACTATTGTGTAAAACAACTTATGTTTAGGGACTAGTTTGTAATAAATTAAAAAATCAAAGAAATATAATATGTTTCTCTGTATCTCTCTACCTCTCTATCTCTCTGTCTCTGTACTGGCAACAGCCACCACCCTCCACCATTTTCACATCACCATCACACCACGATTGAAACCTCCGGCAACCTCCCTAACCCTCATAAACCCACACCCAGTCCTCTCACTTCCCCCAATCTTCACCCCTCTAGTGTGCAATACTAACTCATGCCCAAACTCATCATAAATTCACACCAATATATGTGTAATTTAGCCAAACATTCGTCGTTAAAAAAGTAAAAAAAAATAATAATAATAACCTGATACTCATTAATGGTAATTTCGGTGACATTACACCCGGAATGCGACGCAATCGCACGCATCGGACCACCAATACCGCAACCAACGTCAAGAATCTTTTGTCCAGCCTTCACTCCAATCAGATCTACAGCCATCTGTTCATGAATTCTGCTCGATTCAAGGTTCGATTTGCCTTTAATCGCCGGAGAAAAGTGAAACGATTGTCCCCACCCCATTCATAAATGTCGGTGACAAGGTTGTAGAACGTGTCGACAAAAGTGGGAACGTTTTTGGATTGTTCGATGTGTTTGGGGCGGCTAAAGAAGGACCAGTACTGGTTGTAGGTTTCTTTGACGTTGGAACGGTGGATTGAGCCGCTGGTGAGGTGGACGGCGTGTTTGCCCTTTTGCACGTGCGAACTCCGGTGGTTCCACTACATCATCTTCATTCGGATTGTTCGATGTGTTTGGGCCGGCGGAAGGACCAGTACTGGTTGTAGGTTTTTTTAAGCCTTTTTTTAATCAATTAAGTAAAAAGACAACAATGCCTTCATGTGCAAGGCACATGACCAGATTTAACCAAAAAATCTAACTGGGTTTGGCCTAAAGGACATAATGTGCAAGATTTTGGAACATTAAGTACAAAACTTGTCAACTTCTGCGCTAAAGGACAACGCCTGCAATTTGGTGTAAACATAAAGGACAAAACTTGTAATTTACTCATTTTTTTTAATTTTTTTTATAGAATGCACTACCAAGTAGTGCTGTAGTAGCATGACTTACTTAAGACCCTTAGAGTGCAATTTAATTTAGGCATTATTTACCAGTGACATGGAACCAATCTTTGTCGAAGTGTGTTAAACAAATAATATATTTTTTGAGGCATTTTGTTGCTTGCTCACTTATTCTTTCCAAATAGCAACGGCTGTTGGTTAAATTCTAACATATTTATGTTATATATTTTTCGAATTTACAGCTGAATGTTCGCAAGTGCAATGAATGTGGGCAGCCTTTACCTGAGAGCTTTGAGCCTCCTGCTGTTGAGCCTTGGACAACTGGTATATTTGGTTGTGCTGAAGATACAGAAAGCTGTAAGTTTCTTCTTTTCGCATTTCAGCAGTCTAATTTCATCTTGGTAGGTGGTTATTACAAGTTTTAGATACAAATGTTATAGACAGAAAATATCACACAAGTAGCCTCACATTGCCAATACTTCACAATTCCATTTTTTTTTACTTAGGGACTCGTTCAATACCAAACTAATTTTAAGTCGTGAACTACCACAATCGCATAAGCACTTGTACTTGTGCTTGTTAGATAAAGTGAGAGAGAGGGGGCGGTGGTTATGTGATTACATTTATGTATCATACATGGCTGTCAAAGACGCGAAAGGTGAGCCTTGGGCCTAAGCGCAAGGCGCTTAAAAAGCGAGGACCCGAGATAAGCAAGGCGCAGCGCATGGCATAGACATACATGTTTAGGGGTTTTAGTCTTTTAGACATGTTTTAGGTTGGTTCTAGGCCATATTTAGATGTTCAAGCCAGTTTGATCGGAATTTGCAGACTTTTGAGTTTTGCCAGAAGCCCAGAATTTATAGGATTGGCCGGAGCGCCTGGATGGACGCAAGGCGTTCCCCTGCGCCTAGGCATGCACATTGGTTGCCTTTGACAACTATGATGTCATACATAAAGTTGCATAAGTCAAAAGAAGAGGGGGGGGGGGGGTCAATATATTACACAACCAGTTTTAATTTTTAAGTAGAGAAGCGCGGGAGAGAATTTAGAGATTAATTTGTTATAGGCCTACGGCTATAATCTAATTGACATGCCACACAAATATTAGCAGATTTTTCTTATTTTTATAGCATGTATATTATAAGTTTAATACTCACATGCATAGTTGTTAATAGCGCTCGCTATAGCGAATAGCGTAGCGAGGCGGGAGCTTCCCGCTATGAGGTGTTTAGCACCTAAAAAAGCGATGAAATAGTGATAAAATAGTTTTTTTTTTCTTTTTAATAAGTACAAGTATGTACTGAAAAAATAAGCGCATTTTAGGGTTTCTTGTTACAATATTGAAATAAGAAGCGTATAATTACCAGATTTTTTTAATAAAATATACATATAAAATATTTTAAAAAATTTCTTCTATTGTACCGCTATTTATAAAATACCAACAACCATTCCCAGTAAAATCCCACAAATAGCAAAGCTACTTGTAGGGTCTGGGGAGGGTGGGATGTAGACAGACCTTACCGCTATTTATAAAATATTGCCCACTATTTTATTGCTATCGCTACATGGCATATAGGTAGGTTGTCGCTATTTACTACTATTTGCTATTAACAACTATGCTCACATGCATTGATTTTGTTCAACTTCACTCGTTTCTGCATGCATTACTAGTTTTATATGCCTTACGTGAAAACTGAAATGTGTACTTTTGTGAGAATTTTTTACTATGCGTCACAAATGTACCGTACCCTTTATCAGAGGTGCTTTAAAAGAATCTTGTGGACCCAGTTATATGTAATTTATTTGTCCAAAACATCCCAGTTATATTATTATATGTTCAGGCTGGTCAGGACTTTTTTGTCCTTGCGTTCTGTTTGGAAGGAACTATGAAAACTTGAGAGATGACTACACGTCTGGGACAACTGCATGTGTTCTTCATGCAATATTCATCGAGGGTGGTTTAGCAGTTGCTGCAACAACCGCAGCATTGCACGGGATTATTGACCCGAGAACGTCATTTCTCATTTGTGAAGGTGTGTTGTTCGGTTGGTGGATGTGTGGTATCTACACTGGCATTGTTCGACAAATGTTACAGAAGAAATACCATCTTAAGGTAATTCTAGTTTCTTTGTGGCTGCTATTAATTTCTAGAGTAAATTGCATTTTACGTCTTTTAACTAACATAATTACATTGTATGTCCTTTATGTTACTCATAGTTATTAAAGGTGCGAGGCGCACTCAAGGCGATTTGTTGGGCCCGGGGCCTAGGCGAGAAGCGCAAAAAAAGCGTGGGCCCGAAAAAAAGCGCAAGTAACATAATTATATAAAAATATATCTTAATACAAAACCAAAGTACGAAATTCATCATATAAAAGCAAATCATTCAAAACATTAACCAAAGGTAGTTGTACTTCCAACCCGGATCAGATTTCCGGTATTCAGAGGGTCCCGCCTCTTTTGAGAAGACATGTTACTGTGACATGTAGATATTAAATAACATATTAGGATCAAGATTATAATACACGAACAATAATAGATTAGGATCAAGATTAGATGTTTTCCAGTGATTGAAAGAAGATTATTTGCATACATGAACGAACCTGAAGATTATTGGCAGTTTTTGTTTGAGAATCGATGTTGAGAATCCAGTGAATGCCTTAAATGCCTCCGAACTCTAAGCGCAGTTTTCCCGCCCAACGCCTTAATTGCGCCTAGGCGCACCTAGGCGACCGCATTAACAACTATGATGTTACTGACTTACTGCTTCTCATCAGGCGGTGTCCTTTTGCCTTAACCCAGTAAATAATTTTTGCTGTTAACTCTCAACGCGTGCCACTCACATGAGGGCATAATGGTCCATTTCATTTAATAACTAAAATAAAAATAAAATTAAAAAGAAATAATATATACTAACAACAAAATAAGTAAAAGTGACCATGTGTTAAGAGTTAACAAAAAAAAATTAACTGGATTGGGCAAAAGGACACGGCCTGATGAGAAATAGTAACATAAAGTACATCCAGTGTAATTTCGTTAGTTAAAGGACAATGCATGCAATTTGGTTCAAACTTAAAGGACGTAAAATGTAATTTACTCTTACTTCTATATTTCCTAGTGGTGGAAAATTGTAGACTTTTTGAGTTATGATATTTGTGTTTGGTTGTTCAAACACGTAGAACTCGCCATGTGATCCGTGTTTGGTGCACTGTTGTTTGCACTGGTGTGCTTTATGCCAAGAACACAGGGAGATGAAGGGTCGTCTTTCTGACAACTTTGTGATGCCAATGACCCTGGTCAATGCGCCGCCAGTTCAACAAATGAACTCAGCCGAGGACAATCAAGGGTCATCTTCTTCTGCACCATCATCATCTGCAAATGGCCATGAACATCATACCAACTTAGAGATGCGACCGCTATGAGCTGTTACTTTTTACATCTATGAAGTTTCTTTTGCACACATGACATTGAATTGGTTGGTTTTTAATGTTTTTATTATTGTTGTTTGATAGGAAGCAATATGGATCTTAATTTTCGACTTGAATTTTTAGTTTTATGAAGGTTATAATCTTATTGTTAGTATTATTTTGGATGGCTTACATGATGATACATGTCAATGGCTAAGTTGGGAATTAGTATATTTGTTTTGTAGCGTTGAAGGAATTTATTTAAAAAAAAATCGGATTTGTAGTATTTGTAGCATAAGAAGCTGGGTGGATCTATTTGTACGTTGATTTTTTACATATGGGCAAATCCAATTGGTGCGATTGTTTTGTTGAGAAATAATTACATTGAGACAACAAAGGAGCTGTTTGACAACTTCTGAATGGTTAAGTGTTGAACCAGTAAGAGGTCTGAACAATTAAGTGCTGAACTGGTAAGATGTCTGAACCATTAAGAGCCAGTATAATGCTTAACTGTTTAGAGGCAAATGCCTAACTAATTCAGATTAGAGGTCTTAACCATTCAGATATCTGCTTGCAAAACAAACAGTCTGAACCATTAAGTACTCTGAACCATTAAGTACTGAACCTATAAGAGGTCTGAACCATTAAGAGCCTCATTAAGAGTTAAATAAACGGCCCCTAATATCATGCTTTTAGTCTAAACTTTTATGGAAATTACGAGTTTGGTCTTATTGTTTGTTGACCCGTTTGGTCATTACATGCGAACCCATTCATCTTTGATGACTGAAGAAAACATATATGTTTTCATGAATTGCTCATAAACGAATAAGATTATGCCATCGTTGACGGTCCCCAAGTGTTGTAATCCATCGTATGTTGATGAGAATGAAAATCTGTTACCAATTTGGTTTTAAAATCAAATTTTGTATCTTGTTTGAAATCGAAATTTCTAATCCTTACACATAAAATTGCCAGTCCTAAGACAAATATGCGTGTTATTACCATGAAACCTTGAAGCCAGGGCTAGCAATTATTAATAAAAACTTGAAGTTCATATAGTTTCTACATTCGTTGCTACGTTTTCAACGT
Organism: Helianthus tuberosus; assembly: GCA_030545235.1. NCBI lineage: Eukaryota > Viridiplantae > Streptophyta > Magnoliopsida > Asterales > Asteraceae > Helianthus > Helianthus tuberosus. The sequence goes on from JARYGA010014326.1 coordinate 22,255, forward strand.
TACTTTTAGGAAATTATTTTTGCCCTCTCACCAAACGAGCGATGAACCATGTACCATACACGCGTACCGTATAATACATGTATTCTAAATGTTAAATAGATACATTTGCAAGTTGGCATCTGCACTGCTTTTACGAGAGGATGATGGAACTAATTAATGGATGTCATATGACATCCATTAACTTTCTTTATTTCTTTTTTATTTTTCAACGTACGAGTTCTTGTTCTAAACATACGAGACAATCACAAGACAACATATCCAAACTCATATTTTTATACACGACATAAAACATAACTTTGAACATGACTGATGACCCGTTATATCGAACTTTAACTCGAAACCAAAGGAGCCAAAATGTAACCAAACAAAACTACAAGGACTACATACACCAACAAGATTTACACAACTTTTAAACTAAAAAAAAACATTTCAAGAATCAAGATCTTTAGATAATGATTCCTAAAACCCTCTCCCTCACCTCCATCTCCCCATTCCTTCTTCCCCAATTCAAAATCCCCAAATCCCACAATCCAGGTCGTGTCACAATCATCTGTAAATCAGTTAATTCACAACCCCAACAACAAACCCAACCCGAATTATCAGTTTCTGGATCCGAATCACAGGGAACCGGAGCTGCTGCCCCGACCCGAGGGGACATCTTTCTTGAAAGACAACAGCTTTTGGCAGTTTCTTCTTCTTCTTCTCTGGTTATTGAGAAAAAGAAGAAGAAAAAGAAGGAAAAAACAAGTGGGTCGTTGAAAGTTGCAACCTTTTGTTGTTATGGGTGTGGGGCTCCGTTGCAGGTTTCAGAAATGGATGCTCCGGGTTATGTTGACCCGGAAACTTATGAGCTGGTATGGGAGTTTGATGTTTCTGTTTTTTTTTTCAGTTTTGGATATTTGTTTTGTATATTCATTGATGATTGACTTGTGTTAATGATATTGTTTAAAAATGAGCTGTTCAAAAAAATAATAATAATAAAAAAACGATATTGTTTAAAATAGATTGCTCTTAAAGGCTGTTTGTTTACCTCTTAACGGGGCTCTTAATGGTTCAGATCTCTTACTGGTTCAACAATTAATGATTACTGTTTGTTTCGCGAGCAGATGTCTGAATGGTTCAGACATTTGTCTCTGAATGGTTAAGCATTGTACTGAGTCTGAATGGTTAAGACCTCTAATCTAAGTTGGTCAGACATTTGCCTCTAAACGGTTAAGCATTATATTGGCTCTTAATGGTTTAGACCTCAACTGGTTCAGCACTTAATGGTTCAGACCTCTTACTGGTTCAACACTTAACCATTCAGAACTTGCCAAACAGCAGTCTTGCTAGTAAATGATAGGGTTATATTTTAGGACTAATAGCTGTTATGGAGCTTAAGTTTTGTGTTTAAGTGTACACTTATTGACACTGTTTGATAGAGAATGAGGCAAACACGGTGCATGAGGCTCCCGCATGCGCGGGTGGGTTGTTGGGCAAACTTGGACCTGTTGTACGCATGCTTACCCTGCTTTCATTTACCGTGACATCTAGGTCGAATGGCAGCAACGTTCAGGTTCGCCTCACACTATTTGATAGAGAATATTGAGTCTAATTGGACAATATGAGATGTGAGGATATGGTTAAAATGGTCAGTGAAGCGAATGCTGCTATTTGTTGGATTAGAGAAGATATTAATTTATAAATTTTCTTGAAAATGAGTGTTATAGTGAGGACGAGGTCGAGGTTGTTATCAGTGCTACAGAAAATAGAAACATTTGTTCGATATGGAGTCCCATAAGAGTTGCTGCACAATCTTTTAAGGAAAAAATGAGGCTACGTAAAAGGTCAAATGGGTCAGGTTGAACATCACAACTTACTGTTTGTTTCTTAAATTACTTTTTAACCATGTAAAAATGAATAAGCTAAATACGATGGCAAAACTACTATTATAATAGAGATCTAGTCGACTAGTTCTTTTATCCTCGCAATAATCACTTCCATTTTTGTGGAAATCCATAAATATATCTTTTTCTTATTTCTGTAGCATCTTGATTTAGTTGGTTTGTTTTTCGGGAACCATCTCATTTGCAGAAGAAGAAACTCCGCCAGCTCAGGACAATTCTTTGTGGTAGGTGCCGCCTATTATCTCACGGGCACATGGTCACCGCTGTTGGCGGCAATGGTGGGTATGCAGGCGGAAAGCAATTTGTTACTGCCGAGGAGCTTAGGGAAAAGTTACGTCACTTACGCCATGAGAAAGCCTTAATTGTAAAACTGGTGAGGCCAACTTGTTTAACCATTTAGGGGATCTTTTAGTTTATAATTCTAATGGTTTAGGGTTGTTTGCTTAATTTCTTTTAGGTAGATATAGTGGATTTCAATGGCAGTTTTTTGGCTCATGTACGTGATCTTGCTGGTGCGAATCCGATTATATTAGTAGTGACAAAGGTAGTAATTTCATTTTTTTTTCTGTGGTTAATACTGATCTTTATTCTTTGCTAATTCTTTTTCTATTTGTTTGTGTTGTTGATAAAGGTTGACCTTCTTCCAAAAGGGACCGATTTTAATTGTGTTGGTGATTGGGTTGTTGAGGCTACCATGAGAAAGAAGCTCAAGTAAGTCATTGCTAATATATTAGTTAACACTTCCTATATGCACACCTTTTAATCTACAGTTACAATCATAGTTATTAAACGCGTGGGGCGCACTCAGGGCGATTTGTTGGGTCCGGGGCCTAGGTGAGAAGCGCAAAAAAAGCTTGGGCCCGAAAAAAAAAGCGCAAGGAACATAATTATATAAAAATATATCTTAAAACAAAACCAAAGTACCAAATTCATCATTTTTTTGAAATTTCATCTCCCCGGTTAGCCATTCGTTGTTGTCATCAATTTCATCCAATGCAATTGGGTCATACTCATATGCAACATTTGCATCTCTTCGAAGTTTAAGCATCTTGTTATACTTGAGATAAAACAAGACCTTTTCTTTGAAAGGTCTCTTATAGATAGAGGCTGAAATACAAATCTTTTAAAAATAATAATAATAATAATAACTTACCCCCCACGCGCATTAAATGCCTCGGAACCCGAAGCGGCGTTTTCCCGCCCTGCGCCTAGGCGCGCCTGGGCACTCGCTTTAATAACTATGGTTACAATCTATTATCTTAAATTTTTGTAACTTTTGCCTTGTGTTGCAGTGTTTTAAGTGTTCACTTGACAAGTTCAAAGTCATTGGTTGGAATTACTGGAGTCGTGTCTGAAATTCAAAGAGAGAAGAAGGGACGGGATGTGTACATCCTGGTTAGTAAATTTCACTAACACGTTATTTAGAGCCATTTTAATAAATATTTCCAGCAATAAGAACTTTATTGTTTGTACCTATTCCATCCCCCCCTCCCAAAAAAAAAAAGATAAATATCAAGTAGCTGGGACCCACTATTACATCTTTATTCTTCTCACCCCATCCAAATGAGATCCACAAAATGAAATTAATAAATGACCAAAAGAAACTGGACATTGTAGTTCAACTTCTATGGCATCTTTTATTAAGAAATATCACTAACACAGCGACATTTTTTCTTTCTTTCTCTAGGGAGCAGCAAACGTCGGAAAATCTGCATTCATCAATGCGCTATTGAGTAAGTTACTTTGGAGTTGAGATCCAAGCTTTATTTATTTGATCTTAAAACGTCCTTATTAGTTCT
>JARYGA010014327.1:0-57014 GCA_030545235.1 Helianthus tuberosus
CAGCAGGTACCGAACCTTATAATAGGCTGGGAATACGGGTCGGCTAAAATGAAGGCTAAGGAATTTGCACTCCTGAAGCTTAAGGCCTTTGATGTCTAAAGCTCTGTTTATTTGGATCCTGCCTGTGGGCTTGTATCGAACGCTTGTAATACTGTTATACATTCAAGCTTTATTTTAATAATTTCAATCCAATACTTCCGCTGCATATTATTATATTATGATAACTGTTATCTAGCCGTCACGTGTGTACCCATCCGGGCCCACCGGAATCGGGGTGTGACATAGACATAGATAAACACATGCGCAAATAATTATGTATACATCATACACCAACACATACATACACACATGTACACAATATCGTATACATACAAACATACACATACATAAAGACACACGTGTACACACACACATACATACATACATACATACATACATACATACATACATACATACATACACACACACACTGACGCATACAGATATATGCACACACACTACACACATACATACATACACATACACAGGCATACATACACATATACATATACACTAACACATAACAAATACACATACACATATCAATGGGAAGACGAGCGTTCACCACATTCAGATTGCTCATTTGATTGAATTGAATATCTTGTTATGTTTGATATTACATGTTTTTTTATGTTTAAGTATGTAGGTATTACGTTTTTTTTAGTTTAAGTGTGTATGTCTTTTTAATTATATGTAGTTTATTTAAAATAATATTTATGTAGTATTAATATATATAACCAAATAAAATTAACTTTAATTAAAAAACCTAATTCTTTATTACATATAAACGTAATCATATTAATAATAATGATAATTATATAAAAGACTATTCTTTTTTTTTGCTAAAAAAACCTGAATAAAATAAAACATAGTTAATTTGGCTTATAAGGACGACATGTCGTCTCTATATTGAATAATTTTTGTAAATTTAATTATATATTAATAAAGAATAAAAAACATAACAAATTATTTTTACCTATAACGGCGACATGTCGTCTCTATAGGTTAATTTGGCATATAGGTACGACATGTCGTATTTACACATGAATATTTTTTTATATTTAACTATTTATTAATAAAGAACAAAAACACAAAAGAAAATTATTTTTCCATATAAGGACGACATGTCCTCTCTATTGGTTAGATTGTTTTTTCAAATTTTTATGGAATAGTGTGAAATTTTGTCCTCAAATGATTTTTTTAACAGTCAAATATTTTAGAGACGACATGTCGTCTCTATATGTTTAAATATATATTTTCTTTATTTTTTAGGCAAAAACAATAATAAATTAATAAATTTAATTAGGATTATAGGGATGACATGTCGTCTCTAAATATGAATATATTTTTTTATTTTTAATTATCTATTAATCAAATCTAAAAAAACAAACAAAATTATTTTTCTCTTGGGATGACATGTCCTCTCTATAGGTTTGACTCGTTTTTTTTTTCAAAAAAAGAAAAAGAAAAATTGTAATGGTGGGAATTTTTGACGCCTAAAGGAAAATATTTTAGACTAGTCAAACTTTTTAGAAACGACATGTCGTCTCTATAAGTTAAACTTTATTTTTATTTTTTTTTAATTTTCATATATATATATATGTATATATTGATCATTTATAAAATAAAATCAAAAGAACAATATTTAAAGACAACATGTCGTCTCTATAAGCTGAAACGTTTTTAAGGGTTTCAAATTAATCAAACATAAAAATAAAAATAAAGGAAAAAGGAAATATTTTCAGCTTATAGAGAAGACTCGTCGTCCGTATAAGATAACCTATCTTAAAAAGTACAAAATCCATATAGGGACCACATGTCGTCGATATAGGTTTTCTCTAAAAGAGAGTAAATTACAAGTTTGTCCTTTATCTTTACATCAAATTGCAGGCGCTATCCTTTTTGCCAAAAGTTTACAGGCGGTGTTCTTAACCTTGCGAAATCTTGAACGTTTTGTCCTTTGGTCAAACCTAGTTAGAAATCTTAGTTAATTCTTGTCATGTGCAATGCACATGATGGTACAATGGTCTTTTTCCCTCTCAATCCTTTCCATTCCCCCATCTGTATCACATACGTATATGATACTTGGGAAACCCACATCAGGTGTTTTACTTGGGAAACCCACATCAGCATTTGTATCATCTTAACATCATAATCGCATGAAACCATATCGATGAGCATTAGGGAGGGGCGAATGATGTTATGGAACATAGGTTTGGATTGGTAATAGAGAGCAAATGAAATGTTGGAATAATGATGGTTAATGTAATAGTTGTTGAAATATGAAGTGGAAATTAAGGTACGTAAGCGGGTTGAGATGGACAAAGAGAGTGATTGGTTTAATAGGTAGGCGAATTAGGGGTTCGATTAAGAGCTCGTCGGTCAGTTTATCGAATAAGGATTGTGAAGTTGATTTAGCGGATTTGTGGTTTTTGATTGGAAAAGTGTGGAGCGTTGTGGCGGAGTCCGTCATAGTGCTGCTACCGGAACTGGCGTGTTCGGCGGAATATCACCGGGAAATGAATTAGAATTTAAGATTGGGGTTAGGGGCCAAATTGAAGAAAGGGTAAGGTTGCTTAGAGACACTACACAGGATCGCAGGTGGTGTTCAAATTGAAGAAAGGACAGCGTATGTGATACAGAGATGAATTGAGGGGTTGGTGAGGGTTATAAATGGGAGAATAGAAAGGGTTGAGAGGGAAAAAGACCACTGTACCCTAATGTGCATTGCACATGACAAGAATTAACTGAGATTTCTAACCAGGTTTGGCCTAAAGGACTAAACGTACAAGATTTTGGAAGGTTAAGGACACCGTCTGTAAACTTTAGGCCAAAATGACAACGCATGCAATTTGATGTAAACATAAAGGACAAAACTTGTAATTTACTATTTAAAAAATAAAAGAAAAACCTGTTTAAGACCTATAGAGACGACATGTCCTCTCTATAGGTTTATCCTTAAGAAAATAAAAGAAAATTAAAATGGCTTATAGGGACGACATGTTGTCTCTACAAGTTATTTCCCCTATATATATTGATCATTAACAAAAGATAATAAAAAATATATATTTAAAATTATAGAGACGACATATCGTCTCTATAAGTTGATACATTTTTTATGGTTTATAATTCATTAAACTAGAGAATATAAAAAATACAAAAAAAAATATATATTTTCACCCTATAGAGAGAACATGTCGTCCATATAGGATAAGCTAACTCAAAAAGCACCAAACCCCTCTAGAAACAACATGTCGTCTCTATAGGGTAATCTATAGAGACGACTTATGTTCTAAAGGGGTTGTTCTTATAAGGGTTTTTTCTTGTAGTGAAACCCAAGAAAATGCATCCCAATAAGTTAGAATAAAAGATTATGCTGTAGTTATTTTTTAAAAGTAACAAAAGATGGTGAAATTAAATATAAAATGAAGAGAGTAAATCAAATAAATAATGTTAATTTGAGAGCATTTTCCGCTGAGATTTATACCATACGTTCTTCTAACCATCCATCTTTAAAAACCTACACAGCATATTATGTGGCCGTTTCTTTTGTTGATAGAAAATTGCTAGTTTTAACATAAAGAGATAGAGAGAAGATTAAAACCTAGATAGATATATTTCCTTCCTGATCATCCAAGACGAGTTAGGCCATTGCAACAAGGAATGTCATGATGGTGGTGGTGGATGCACAATTCATTGAGCCATATACAGTTGATCTTGCGGTTCAAAAGAAATCTGGAGTGGCGAATTTAAGTGGAAATTTCACGATTATCGACGTCAAGGGAAACATGATGTTTAAGATCAAGGACACACTGTTCAGTTTTCATGATCGTCATATATTGTATGATGCAAACGACAAACCTGTTCTAACTTTCAAGAAAAAGGTCTTTCATATTTATTTATTTGAATGAATTTAGTTTTAATGATTCGGTTTAGACGAATAATCCTAGTTTGTTTTGGATATATGAGGTCTACACTTCATAACCCGGCTAGAATAATCCTAGTTAATTTGTTTTGGATATATGAGGTCTACACTTCATAACCCGGCTAAAGTGTGTTGGGGTCATGGTTGGGAAATGATTTGTCACGTAGGAACATGAATGGAAGGCTTTGCCACCGTCTTCCCTAATCCACCATGGTTTGCATGGATTAATTAACAATGGCAACCATGGTTCTTCTTTCCATTTTCCAAGTAATCATTTTCTTTTTATTAAAGATAAATTAAAATAAATAAGGGGATAGTGATTTGTGTCATGACCACACACTTAGGCTAATGGTTTTGGATTGTGGATTACAGGTGGGTTACATGGCACTGACGTAAAGGATAATGGTGATCATGAGGGTTATGACCACACCCTATAGCCTAACCCATGTACAATTTTTTTTGAATAGCGGAAAAATATATAAAAATATATAGCAAGAGCCAGCAAGTAGCTGTAAAACGCGAATAAGTGCACACTTACATGTTAATATTATGAGCAGACTTATTTAAGATATGATCCGTAAAACTATACACCCATGCATTTAACGAAATATTAAATGATTACTTTCCAAAAATTAGAGTATCTATAATATGTATCCCGGAACTTTTTTTTTTCAAAAACAAAAATTGATTTTTAATAAGCCAAACTTTGAATTATTATCTGATAATAATCCATATAGACAATTTGACCTATAGCATTTTTCTAACCAAGATCGATCACTCGCATAAACATCATAGATTTACACTTTAATTCTAATCGATTTCACTCACCTAGATGATTATGAGCTAAATAGGGAAACATACATGCTTTGTGAGGGAAATCAAGTGGAAACCAAATATAAATGGAGTGTAAAATTATGATGATTATGCTTGTGTGATTGCTCTTGACAACTAAATGAAAAATAAAAGCTCCACGATTATTATCTATCGGCCAATAAGTATTTTGAATCCAATTTCGCTATAGAAAATAACATTAATTGTTTGAAATATTGTAAACTTATGTATTACCCTCTCTCTTTCTCTATTACGATTAGCTTCGATCTATCCATGGGAGATGGCAAGCTTTTAAAGGAGAGAGCACAACAAATAAAGATTTACTTTTTAGTGTGAAGAAATCATCCGCACCTAAACATGAGACAGAATTAGATGTTTTCCTAGTTGAAAACAAAGAAGAGACCGAATGTGATTGTAAGGTTATCGGAGATTGGGATACAAAATCTTGCACAATCTATGCACAAGATGGTTCTACTGCTCTTGCTGAGGTAACATAAAAGTTTCATTATTGTCGGCAATCTTTCCAATTTAATTTGTTACTTTACGCGGGAATGTATATTAGGCTTTATGGTAGTAACAAGTAAGAACTTTAATTGTTAATCATTGTTTGAGTTTCTCTAAAACGCAATAACAAACATAAATGGTAAAAGATTGATGCGGTTCATGTTTCTTACATTATACAACACTTGTGTTGGCTAGTTCATCACTAAATTGTGTATGCATAAGCAGGTGCATGATAAGCAAAATATTACGAACGTTGTGCAAGGAAAGGACACTTTTGGCATAACAGTCTACCCAGAGGTAGATTATGTTTTTATTGTTGCACTTGTGGTTATTCTTACTGAAATCAAAAGTTATGATGGTATTGGAAAGAACAAGAAGAGAAAGAAAAAGAAAGAAAAGAAGAGCAGTGACAGTAGTGATGAGGATAATAAAAAAGAAAACGCGAAGATTGATGAAGAAAGAAATAAACCTGAGGTGATAAAAGAACTAGAAGTAGAAAGTAGCGAGGAGGAAGACGAGGAAGAAGAATATGAGGAGGAAGACGACGAAGAAGAGGATGAAGAAAAAGAGGAGGATGAATATGAATATGAAGATGAAGACGAAGAACATGATATTTCTAATGAAGACGATAACAACGAAAGTTACGAGGGGGAACCAAAATTCGACGAGTATGATGACGACGACGGAGATGACAGTAGTTCTAGTGAAGATGAAAGTCCAAAGGCAATGTAAATACTGAAGGAAATTATTTGGTCAAACTTATATTATATGTAAAATGGTAACACATGTACATGTAAAGTGATAACACATGTATAGATGGTCTAGTACTACATGATTGCTGAATGTGTTTAGAGAAGATAGAGGTGTCTTCTACCAGTTAAGGGCTATGTAGCACGGGGACTCCATTTATGTGGCCGTACCCGTCTCGGGTACTTGTCGGGGACGGAAACACCATGGGTACTCGTCGGGGACGTTTCCTAAACGTTTCCAATGTCGGGGACGTATCTGGTAGAAGTATCCAGCCCGTTTCCATTTATTTTTAGGGTTTTTACCCTTTCAAATTCCACAACCGGCCATTAAATAAATAGACCTATCATATTCGGCTTCTATAATCTCTAAACTCTGAAGTCTCATCATCTCTAATTCTCTATCGATTGCCGATCTCTCACTAGATGAACCGGAATTTGAAAATGATTTGATTATTGATAATTAATTACCTTTGGAAGATGTAGTATTTTTGGAATTTGTTTAATGTATTTTTATTTTTTTATATTTTTTATTGCCGTACCCGTATCTTGGAATTTTGAGTTTTGTCGTTCCTCGTTCCCGTATCGTCCCCGTACCCCGATCCCGTACCCGTTCCAGTGCTACTTAGGTTAAGGGTATCTCTTATATGAGCTTTAGATTATTTCAAGATGTAAACTAGGATTTTTTGTGTAATACAGACAAGCTAGAGTGCCTTTTTTTCTTCCAAATAAAGTAGGTGGTTGTTCTTAACAAACCTTTAATGTGACCCATAGTCGATGCATAAACGAAAAGGTGATAAACAAGATTCTGGGTTACAGATAGTGAATAATCAATGGTTGTTCCAGTGTTTGAGCTGGAATTAAGCTAGAGATATTATTTTCCACATACCTCTAAATGCGACCACAATCATTATCTCTTGCAAAAGAATTGTGTATTAAGGAGTTATGAACAAGAACATATGATATGAATCTTCATATTTTACAGATACCTATTGCCTCATTTATACATACGTAATAACAGTGGGTTAACAATTAATTGACATAGCCGTAAACACCATCCTAACTCTCATAGCCAACCATTAAAACTTAACTAAACTATCTATGACATAATAATTATACACGTTAATTGTCACATCATAAAAAACATTTGGATGTTTAGTTAACTAACTTAATACTTACCTTTAAACTAAACATACTTTAAGTTGGGATATATGGTTCTTTTGACTGCTTCATGCTTCAAATTTCTTCACTGCATCATGCTCCACACCAACATTCATCTTCTTCAACGCACCACCACTCCGTTCTCCATCTTCATCTTCATCTTCATCTTCATCATCATCTTCGTCTTCAAACGAAACCTTTCTCTTCTTCACCACCTTGTAGTCCTACTGTATATGTATTACTTTCATAATCTGTGCCTTATTCCAATCAAATTGTAAATCATTTGCTATGATTGGCCATAGGTTTTTGTTTGGTGCCCGTTTGTATCCTCCTTTCATTACAACGAGCATGTATAGATCAAATAACTCAACTTCCTTACCATTGTTTGTTTTGGGTGGAATGTAGTGATTTTCATGAACTCCTTCAGAACCCATTCTACCAAATGTTGGAATTAATCTTGACTGTTCAGTTTTTATTAGTTATTAATTGGGTTGGAATATTTAGTTTATTAAATAATAGTTTTAGTAGTTGGACTAGGTATTAGAGTTGACCGAATTGTATGGATATTTACGTTGGTGTTGGCACATAGGGTAGAAGTATGGGTCCACTAATACCAAGTCTTTAGGAGTAAGTTTAGTATTGTTTGGTTACTGTGAGGCTATTTATAGCCACATATGTTTAATGAATGAAGTGTATGTTCTTTTCTTAACAAAAAGTCTCGTTCACTTCTCTGCATATTTCTGTTAGTGAGTTTTATTGTGTATTTGTGAGGGGCCTGAACCAACACCAAATGATATATTTACCAAACCTATCTTTGTACTTCAGGATAGCATCGTGTATTTGTAGCAAATGTAAGAAAGCCATACATTCATTGATAGACAATACACTTGAAGGAAAAGTAAACGCACCTTTGTTGTTTCATCAATCTTGGCCTCTTTAGTCGATGTCATACCGATAAGTTCAAAATAGGGAATGAAGATGCTTAGTTTCCTTCCTCGATTAATAAATAATCTTTATATGTTTTGGACTCATATGTGTTCACATTATCTTTCTTTCAACCTCACCGGATATGATTTCTTTAACGTTAACGTTACAAATTGTACCTTATCTTTAGATTTCATAATATGTTGTTTCATTAAATATTCAAAACTCAATATATTTTCAAGGAAGAAACATAGAATATGCATGGTATTGTTGTGTTTGTTCCTTCAATACTTATCTTAACATTACCAATTCATATCGTAAATAACACGTTCTTTTCATTCATTCTAGTCTATATGTTGAATTTCTTTTTGAATGATGTGAAAAAGTTACAATTACTTCTCATATGATTCTTCATAATTGGACTTACGTACCATATTTTTTCCCAAGAGTGTGTTGGACGTCCGGTTTCACATCAGCAGAAGCATGACCGGAATTCTTTGAATTGGTTTTCATGGTGAGTCACAATTGAACAATAGAACAGAGTGGGAATATAGTAACGAAGGAGAAACAGTTTGGACAATTCGTGTGAAAATGAAATTGTCGTGGTACCGAAAAAGGTTCCCGGCAGCCAATATTTATACATATTAATGAGCGGTTATGTGATGGTTGAAACTGGCGGGAATAACCGCCATTTGAATCGAAGTCAACCAATCGACACACCCATTTGATTATATCGTTACATACATACATAATATAAATAATATATCCTAAGTTTAATACATAATAAAATAACGAAATTAAGTTTAATATTCCAACACACTCCCCTAAACTTAATTCAGTTTTAGAGAGTCTTGAGAACACTTTTGTTGGCCTCATCCACAGTTTGTTCTTCATGTACTGGGCCTTCATTGATCAGTATTCTTCTTATTCTTCTTTCGCTTTCTCCTAACTCCCCTTCTCTTGTTAATCCGGTGACAACATTCATGCCATATATCTGTCCATAATCCATGTTCTGTGCCGGCGACGTCGTAATCTGCCCTCGTTCATTATTGCACTGTCCACTTGAATTTCTTTTCATCCTTGTATAGTACCAGCCCAAAAAATCTAGATATTCATTGTAGAGTAGAACTAAGTGAATGAATTTTGCAGGATCCAAACCCAAAGTTGTTGCAATACGTGGCCAGTATTGTTTCCTAGAGACTTCGGGCTTCCCTCCATTAAAAATAACAGCCATGTATAGATCATAAAGATCTACATCTTTGCCTTGAAGTTTTGGTGGGAATGTACTACTTTGTTTCATAACAACCCTAGTAAACCATTTGACCATCTTATTAATTTCATCTTCATTTGTAATTGCCAATTTCACAGCTTTTAATGAATCCAAGAATATGATCATTTCTTTAATAGAGCATACTTTATTCGGGTAAAGGATTCCTTCCTTTCCATTTCCAAATTTTCTTTTCTTCATATTCTTGTCTTCATGAACGGTTCCGGTCACCGGAACATCATCTTGCATATCGCCTTCAGTTACGAAGACATACGAGTCTTCATCTTCTTCATCGTTGCGGTCACCACCGGAATCGTAGTATTCCGTTTCTTCAATTGAATCATTGTGATCCTTCTGATCACTGATTGGTTCTTCCTGATCTTCCCGATCGTAACCAACCATATAGATATTCGGGGTGAAGCATGCCCCATCGTGAACATCTGTACTTGCCGGATTCAACATCGAAACGTCTTCTTCGTCATCTGAACGTGTTGCGAAATTCACGCTTGGTACTTCATCTTTTCCCCGTATGGTACTCTTGAATGGTTCCCCGTCTGCGTGAATACCACGGCCCTCATCATAACCGTCTTCAGCCCTCACATGGCTGGAACTTGGGACACTTACTTGTCCGTATTTTAAATTCTGGGAATCCTTATCGATTCCGTTCGCTATTCCACGGTTCTTCTTGCAGTCGTAATTCATTGTTGGAACATCTTGTTCCAATCGCATCCTCCTTCGTCTTTCATTCATTTCATCGGAACAGTGTTTGCATGGCATCGTTTCTCGCTTCATTCTTGCAAACATTCGTGTGCGATCGGGGTTGAATTCGTCTCCGTATCCTCTGTTTTGTTCTTCATCCGGTTGTGCCCGGAATCGTATAATATCGATCGATTTTCTTCGATTTCCCACCGTGGCTCTGATACCACTATGTTGGACGTCCGGTTTCACATCAGCAGAAGCATGACCGGAATTCTTTGAATTGGTTTTCATGGTGAGTCACAATTGAACAATAGAACAGAGTGGGAATATAGTAACGAAGGAGAAATAGTTTGGACAATTCGTGTGAAAATGAAATTGTCTTGGTACCGAAAAAGGTTCCCGGCAGCCAATATTTATACATATTGATGAGCGGTTATGTGATGGTTGAAACTGGCGGGAATAACCGCCATTTGAATCGAAGTCAACCAATCGACACACCCATTTGATTATATCGTTACATACATACATAATATAAATAATATATCCTAAGTTTAATACATAATAAAATAACGAAATTAAGTTTAATATTCCAACACACTCCCCTAAATTTAATTCAGTTTTAGAGAGTCTTGAGAACACTTTTGTTGGCCTCATCCACAGTTTGTTCTTCATGTACTGGGCCTTCATTGATCACTATTCTTCTTATTTTTCTTTCGCTTTCATGTTAGCGGAAGTCGTCATCATAATCGTTCCGTACTCGTGTTTGTGTGTGTTTGATATGAACGTATACGCACAGAGAAATAGAAAAAACAGAATGGATATTATGAATATCTTGGTAACAGATAATGTTCACAGAGATTACATATATATACTCGGTCGGTTAGTTTGATAACCGCCACTAACATAATAACCTATGATAACTATAATATTACATAATAATAATAATAAACAATATATATGCTAAGTTTATATTCTAACACCATCCCCTAAACTTAGCATCGGTAATGGCTCGTCACGTCGGCTTTGATGATAAACGCATTTTTTCTTTAAACTTGTCATGATTCGTCCATAGATCCACCTTGATTTGTTTCGTGATGCCGAGTACGGTAATATTGTTGTTCATTACCCATTTTGTCGCTGAAAGTCTTTGATCTGTCGTTAAAGCCAATTTAGTGCTACTAAATCGTTCTGTTGCTGATCTGTTTTCTGTCGCTATCCTTCTTCTTCTGTCACTAACTGTCGTCGCTAAAACTGGAAATCCATTCTTTCTTTTTTGTTCCCGCCGTTCCTGCGTCCTTCTTTTCTTCATTTAACATCCGATTATACCGTTTCCGGTGATCGGTTCCGGTTGTATACTTCGCTCTCTTCTTCTTCTTCTTCATGATAGTCTCTATCATCATCTTGCCTGCGTTTCCGGTCCCTGCTTCTTTCATCTTTACCACCGATCTCAATATATTTATCATCTTTATATTTGGTTTCTTTATTACCATCTTCACTATACTTATCTTCACGGTATTTGTCATATTTATCATATTTATCATTCCTGTGTTTTCTCTTGTGATGCTTTCGGTTAATTACCGATTTCTCTCTTGATTCCGTATCCTTGTCGTCTTCTCTATTGTAATAACCGTCCCTGTCTTCCTGCATCTTACCGTTCAGTTTTTGAACATCTTTACAGGCCATCTCTTCGTTTTCGGGATCGCCTTCTTCTTTGTCCTGTTTCTCGAATTCAATTTCTTGTATCATTGAATTCTCTTCTTTCAGTGTTATGACTTCGCCTTTATCTCCGATATCTTCGAGACGTCCCGATTCGTATTCCAGTAATGCAATTTCGTATTGCAATTCCATTATTGCAATCTCTTGTTTCAAGATTGCAATCGCGCGTAATCGCGGACTTATGTGATCTGAATCGCTATTTGTTTCTCGCCTCTTCCCGTGTTTGTTTTCCATCTTCTTCATCCGTATCTTCCCAGGATCATGTAATTCTGATCCTAATTCTTCGTTTTCTAACCATGCGCTCTGATACCACATGTTAGCGGAAGCCGTCATCATAATCGTTCCGTACTCGTGTTTGTGTGTGTTTGATATGAACGTATACGCACAGAGAAATAGAAAAAACAGAATGGATATTAGAAATATCTTGGTAACAGATAATGTTCACAGAGATTACATATATATACTCGGTCGGTTAGTTTGATAACCGCCACTAACATAATAACCTATGATAACTATAATATTACATAATAATAATAATAATAAACAATATATATGCTAAGTTTATATTCTAACAGAGTGCCCTTCCATTCCTACTATTAAAAACTCTGATTGCTTTCGTCCCTCCTATTGATCTCCATCACATAGTAGTGTCTCATGTGGCCCCGTTTATTGCAGTAATAACAACGGGTTATAGTCTACTTCCTCTTCCACTTTCTTTTTGCCCACTTAATCTAGTCCTTTGCACATTTAACAAAGACCAGTGTTCGAAATTTTAGTCTAAAAGTATTGATCCCATTTGGTCAGGTTTCTCTTGATCTGAAATCGAGTTTGGGTTTGGAACGGTCCTTTGTCCACCCCATATCCTTCTGAAATCGAACTTGCCTTCCATTTCTTTTGTGACCTTTAATCGATTTCTAGAACTTGTGTGTGGATCTGATGCCTATTGTTCACTAGTACGTGATAGGTCCGAAACGATCCGATTTCAGTCTCGGTTCGGTAGATGATGATGAGATGGGTGATTCGAGAACCATAAACAAAAAATAGAAAGATAAGAACAAAGATTTGAACAAAAATATTTTGATTGATTTGGATAAAAGATTACAAGATAAACATCCACCCCGGGTGAGCTCCCCCGGGGTGGTGGCTTCCAAATGCACACCCTCCAAGTGAGGTGTAGTACTCTATATATAGCCCCTTGAGCCTTGTTCTCCAAACAAGCCGCCTCTTTCTTGGAAAACCACAAAAGACGCTAAAACGCCCGACTAAAATAACTAAAATATCATCCTATACAAAACGATAAATACGCTAAATAACGTCGGCGTAATTGATAACATCAATCTCTATTTTGACCCAACAATATTCCCCCGAAAATGATGCTATCAATTCCTCAAATGATCTTAAAAAATAAATCTGATGTCGTCTTCAAATCTTCATAAATCGGCTAAATACCCAAAATCTTCATTGTCGTTTTCCCCCGCAAATCTCCTATATCTTGTCAATCAAAGCACCGAATCTTATTAAAGATAAATTTGCAATAAGCATGTGATAGGGTTCAAACTTCAATGATAAAAGTTAAATAATTAGCTTCATCATGACGATCTTCAATTATGTCAGATTGCATGTAGCTCCCGATCCACCGCTAAAGTCGCCAAATTCCTTTTCAACTTTCGTTCCAAAATATAACCAAAATCCCCAGAAAGAGACATAAAATCGTTGGCCCATAAAATTAATCTTGTACTCCTGGCCCAAAAATATATCATTAACTCTCCTGATCAAAATTGCATCAAATATCTAGGCCTACAAATGAACTTCTAAGACCCGGCCCAGTCTTGTTTGCGACCCGAAAAGAAATGTATAATAAATCCACACTTGAAGCCCACCTAGCCACTAAGCACCCAAATCGCCCAAACACAACCAGTCCCATACTTATATTCCAAAGCCCAACTCACTATTCCATTTTTAAGAAGTCCATCATACAAAACAGTCTTAATCCAAGAAAATAGGAAACTATAGCGGTTATCTAAATTTTAAAGTTTTAAACATTGTACCTTATGTGTAGGTGGGCCCCTTAAAAAATAATAATCTTTTTTTTTTGAACGGCAAAGGATTCTATGATTTATAGAAAAAACGGGCCAGCAAGGCTGTATAACCCAACAAACAAAACAGGAAAACAGAAACAACGAAACACAACTAAACTATAACATCGCTAACATTGAAATCACACCATCTCTCCCAATGTATGTCCTTAAATTTCGACCTTTCCTTAAGCCAAAGAAACGAGTTTGCCTTGATATCCTCCACCGTTTGAATAATAGAAACATTTGTACCTTGAAATACTTTTTCATTGTGTGCTTTCCAAATGTGTCATATAGTGACCATGCATATCATACCAATTACTTTCTTCCAGCTCTTTGACCCAATGTATTTGTCTGTTACTTTTAGGGCCTCTTCACAATTATTAAAATCAATGTTTGCAGGCAATTTTAACCAAACCAAAATGGTCCACCAAATTCCTTTTGCAATCGGACAATTTATCATTAAATGCTTCACATCTTCATGTTGTTCTCCACATCTAGCACATTCCATATCATGAATAGGCACCCCCCCTCTTTCCCAGCTCAACCTTGCATGCTAATTTATTCCATGTTGCACGCCAACAAAAATAATTAATCTTTTGAGGCACCCAACGATTCCAGCAGCCCCACTGGCCCTCCACTGCTTCATTCGACATCTTCATAATTTGATCCCGCACATTTGCCACTACATACCAACCATCCGATTCGTGTCTCCATTTCCACACGTCTTCCCCCCCCCCCCCCCGCAAATTTCTAATCCTTCCAGCTCTTTAAATAAATCTGCAAAAGAGGCCCACTCAGCGGTGTTGTTCAGCCCGCGTAACCATTCCCACGCCCAACGAATTTCACTGCCCAGCCGAAAAACACAATCTTTCACAAGGCTTCTTTTGTTTTTTGCAATTGCATACATGTCTGGAAATCTATCCTTCAACGGACCAATACCAACCCAGCTATCAGCCCAGAACATAACATGAATTCCTTCACCAACTTTCGCTACCAGGTTTGTCTTTAGGGGCATATTCAGATTAACAAACTCTTTCTCAATCGAAACAATATCTTTCCAGACCCCACAAACATTATTTTTAACCGGCACCGCTTGTACACTCCGTGTGCTTCCATGAATAGATTTTACCACTTTGACCCAAAGCGACGTAGGGTTATCTTTAAACTTCCACCACCAGTTGGCCACCAACGCTAAATTAGCACTTCGGATATCCCCAACCCCGAACCCACCATACTTTTTAGGAACAACCAACTTGTTCCAAGCCACCCACCTAATTTTGCTTCTCCCATTATTTTTACCCCATATAAAGTCCCTTCTTATCGACTCCAAAGTATGGATAACCTTTTTAGGGGCAATAAATAAAGATAAGAAATAATTTGGCAAGGCTCCTAGGACCGCTTTCGCCAACACAACTCTACCCGCGAATGAAAGGCAATTAGCTTTCCAAGATGACAATTTAGATTGAAAACGGTCAATAATCGGCTTCCAACATTTCACTCTTTTCATATTAGCCCCTATTGGAACCCTGAGGAAAGTAAACGGAAAACTTCCCACTTTACAATTTATGTTATTCGCCATTTGATCCACCGCATCTTCCCCCACTCCAACCCCGAATATCATCGATTTAAACAAATTCACTTTCAATCCCAAGCATAGATAAAAACATCTAAGAATCCCATTCAGATTCTTTATGTTTTCTTCCGACCATTCCCCCACGAACATTACCTCATCCGCGTAACATAGGTGCGATATCATTGGACCATTATTCGGCAATCTCACCCCCTTGAAAATCCCGTTATTTACAGCCCTTTGCATAATCACATCAAGCGCTTCAAGAGCCAAAACGAACAAGAAAGGCGACAGGGGATCCCCTTATATAAGCCCCCTAGACGGTTTAAACTCCGAAGTTGGGGATCCATTCACCAAAATGGATGCCTTACAAGATTTAAGACAGGGCCCAATCCATTTCCTCCAGACGAGAGGGAAACTCATAGCCTTTAAATTTGAGAGAATAAACTTCCAGTTTACCGAGTCGTACGCTTTTTCAAAATCAACTTTAAATAAAAAAAACTTGTTTTTTAGCCGCCTTCACCCAGGAGATAATCTCGCTTACAATGAGAGGTCCATCTAAAATAGACCTCCCTTTTATAAATGCGGATTGAACCGGAGAAATAATATCCGAAATAACAACCTTCAGTCGATTAGCCAAAATTTTTGCTATGACCTTATAAAGGACCCCAACTAACGAAGTATTTTCAATGTGGGAAGTGTCTAAACTATCCAACTGTTTACTTGTTTCGGGTAACATCAAAGGTTGTGGGGTTACGAGTCATATGCTTAATGTGTACGCTCCTCAGAACGTGGTGGCTAAACGGGTGTTGTGGGCGGAGATCAGTGAGTTAATTGGAGATGGAGACGGGTTGTGGACGGTGGCGGAGGATTTTAATTCAGTTAGAAGTGAAGGTGAAAGGTGAAACTCTATTTTTAATCCGTCTGAGGCTAATGAGTTTAATGACTTCATAGACAGTACCAATCTGCATGAGTTTTCATTGAAAGGGGGGCGATTTACTTTTGTGGTAGGAGAAAACTTAAGTCGCATTGATCGAATATTTGTTAACTGGAACTTTTTCATGGAATGGCCGATTGCGGAGTTGTCACACCCCAACCGATGGCGGAAACATCGGGATGAGACGAAAACGAGATTGCAAGAGACTTCATAACACTAATTGTGACAATATTTAAATAAACCCATTTCATTTCATAAATTTCACATTGTCAAACATTACATAAAATCCAAATACGACATGTTCAAACATAAAAAAGAGTTAACTGCCATTTTCGTCCCTGTGGTTTGGTCACTTTGGCCATTTCAGTCCATTTCTCAAAAATGCGCCATTTTCGTCCCCCACGTTCTGGAAAGGTGCCATTTCAGTACAAAAATCATAACCCAGTTAAGTCAGTTAGTAAATAAGGACTGATTGTGTAAATTTGTAACATAAAGGACTGAATGTGTAAATTTGTAACACCACCACCACTAGCCCTGCCACCACCACCACTCCGCTGCCACCACCACCACCACCGCCACCACCGCCACTCCGCTGCCACTACCACCACCACCACCACCGCCACCACAGCCACTGCCACCACCACCACCACCGCCGGAACCACCACTCTCTCTACTCTCTCTCTATGCTCTGCATTAAAAACAACACACCCACCGCCACCACAGACCTTCTTTGGTGGTGGTGGTGATTGCAGACCTTCTTTGGGGAAGACGATGAACAGTAACATGTTCAAATATTTGAATTTTCATTGACTGTTTTGATGGTGGTGGTGATTGCAGACCCTTTTTTGGTTTTTTTTTTTTTTTGCGGATTCTGTCATCCTCTTTGTGTACCAATCAACTGACTTCATATAAAGTGTACAATTGAACATAACGATCTGATAATCGTTGGCTGCAGTGTAAGCCAGAATGGTGTTTGAGGCAATAAAAACAACATGAGGTAATTATATCATACATGTTTTTTAGTGCTTTCCTAACAATTTGAGTAGGATGAAGCATGGTATGCACTTGCAGATTTGGAGGAGTCAAGTATGTAGATTTTTTATTATTTTTGCTCTCATAAACAACAAATCGTACATAAAGATTTGTATAAACAACAAATGCAAAACAGAATATTATGCACATCAAAGCACCATATTTCACTCCCACCGGCGACCAAACCTGCAACTATGATCATCTCCATTTGAATTTTCAAGTTCAGATTTCGAGTGCCGGTTTCGAGTTCATAGCCTCACAGCCGATCATCATCATCACAGAGTTGAAAGAGGATGACGACGATGAACGGAGGTGAGGAAGACGGTCACTGTTCATCATCTTCTCCGACGGACTCGTTCATCGGACATCAACCAACCTGCAACCATCCGTTAACCATCATCAGTCGCCATCACACCTTAATTACCACCACCTTCGATCACTGTTCATCATCTTCTCCGACGGACTCGTTCACCGAACACAACCACTGAGCACCTCCTCCACATCTTCTCCGACTACGGACCATCATCATCTCCGGTTGTCCGATTGCTGTCATTGACTAATCGTACGAGGAAGACGGTCTGTGGTGGCTGAAGCTTTCAAAACAAATTAGGGTTTTGGTTGAATCGGTTTCGACAAAGAAGACGTACTGATTGATTTAGTTTCTGTTTAATAATATAATTAAAACAATCACAATCATAACATAATTATTACTCAATTATTAGGTTATTCATAATTATAATATTAATTTAGGTTTTTGGTGGCGGTGGTGGCGGTGGTGGCTGTGGTGGCGGTGGTGGCGGTGGTGGCAGCGGAGTGGTGGTGGTAGCAGGGTTAGTGGTGGTGGTGTTAACTGCCATTTCAGTCCATTTTTCAAATTTACACAATCAGTCCTTTATGTTACAAATTTACACAATCAGCCCTTATTTACTAACTGACTTAACTGGGTTATGATTTTTGGACTGAAATGGCACCTTTCCAGAACGTTGGGGACGAAAATGGCGCATTTTTGAGAAATGGACTGAAATGGCCAAAGTGACCAAACCACAGGGACGAAAATGGCAGTTAACTCCATAAAAAAATCAAAACATATTAAACCTAACACGTCTAAATGTGTTTCTAGGTATCATCGCTACTTCATTTCATAGCAATCATCATCTTCAACCTGTAACATGTTTAAAATAAAGTTCAATGCAAAAGCAAAGGCGAGTACACAAGTTTGATATGTACATAGCATAAAAGATAAGTTTAAACGATTCCTCATAGCAAGCATGTGATTCAAGATAAACATTAAAGTAGGCATGTGTCTAACATATCAAACCAATGATGAAACGCAATATGCTCATGACATAACCACAACTCTATGGGCGGTGCGTTAATCCTATAGCGCTATATATGTCACGGATAGGCTCGTACGATGTTAATGATAAGTCTAACACAAGATGTCCTCAACCCAAGTTTAAAGTATCAAGCAATCACGTATACAAGCATGTTATAGGAATGTTTGTGCAATTAAGTAAAATGTTCATGTGTAAGTTTTGGTAAGTAAACATGTTACACCCCAAAAAGTGGTAAACGTAAAGAGGGGATTCGAGTATACTTACATGGGTTGCGTATGAGATTTCTTGTAAGTAATGTACGAGTAAAATTAGGAATCCAAGAGAACAGACAAGAGAGATTATCCTAAATGATAACGATCTTGTTAATAAGAATTTCTAATAGTTGTTGTTTAAACGTTCCTTAATTAACTTATTTATTATATGGAATATTATGTTATAAGATTGATTTATTAACTTATTTATGTAAAAATTTTAAATCCTTAATTATAAATGAAAAAGGAAATAAATAATAAAAACAATGGGGACCGGGTCGGGTTTACAAGTTGTAAGATTTGATAAAACTAATCTATCGTGTTAAAGTGTTATACCCATATATTTGTAAAAATTTTATACTACAACTAGTTTAAAAATGATCGTTTATAATTACTATGATCAAAATCATCTAATAATAACAGATTAATTACTAATTACAACTTTTAACTAAAAAAAAACTAAAAGAACAATAACCCACATGAGTCGGGCTCGAACCCGAGACCTTTGGGTTACAATCCTTCACCCGACACTATGTTTTCTTTTTGTTAAGGGAGATGGTTCCCTTTTAATATTAACCAGTGATTGTCTTGATTCATAAATGGATTTTATAAAATAATACATGCAGCAAATTTGTCGGGGCCGGGTTTCGAACCCGCGACCCTTGTGAATCCTTCATCAGTTTTACCAATTGAGCCAAAGCTGCCACATGTGTTTTATTTGATTTCGATTTTATTCATAATTAAGTTATCAGCATTCCCTTCCTTAAAGAAAAGAAACATACGAACAGTAGTCTGTATGTAATTTAATCGAAAGTTCCGATGTTTTAAGTTCATGAATATATCTTTATGTTTAAGAAAGAAAGAGAGATAGAACAAATCATGAACTAGGAAGAGGATTATACCGACTGTGGTGTGCGAGAGGGTCGTTTCCGACGATGCTCGGTTAGGGTGAGGGGTATAGTAGCGGTAAACTCTTCGGTGAATGGAGATCACCGATTCGGTGACTATACCGTGTGTTTGTGGGTGTTCGGTGAGGAGGAGAGAGGGTGGGTATTTCGGTGAGTGTTTACCGAAAATGGGTGAGAAAGAGTGATTGAGAAAATGGTGGGTCTCAACCCCTTTTAACCAATTACAATTTTTTTATTTTTTAACCTACTCAAACACCCTAGGGTGATTGACTATACCCCCTGATTGAGTCCAAAATGGGGAGTGTAATGGGGAGTTGACATGGCATAATATTATTGGGTAGGATTTCACTCAAACACCCTAGGGTGATTGACTATATCCTCCACCCTTACTCCAGCAAAAGCTTTCTTCTCCGGTTTTTCGGCGAACTTCGAAACAAGACGAAACGGCTTGCGTAAATCTCCGTATCCTCCGGTAACGTTTGGTTCTCTCCGGCGATGCTTCGACGAAGTCCGAACTCCGGTGGTTGGTTATCGAATCAGAGAGAGTGAAAGGATGTTGACATGTGCGAGATGTGCAACGAAACGGAAGTATATATATAGGTGGTTTAGTAAATGTTCGAGCCATGATTATAGTTTTAATTTCTTGATCGGTTTTTGCAAAACGGAAATGAAGAATTAATCAGAGGAATGATTAAAACCCGGTAACTCAGCGACGCTTGTAATTTGACCTGCAACTGTTACATTTCGGTGTTTGGCGGAAATTATGCAAAGGTTTTAATCATGAGATGTTGATATATATTAAACACATCCAAGTATAGTCGTTCTCAGGCCGTAGCCTAGCGGTTGTTATTTTGTCTGTGTAGTGAGTGAACCCGGGTTCGATTCCCGCGGTTAGCATTTTTGTTTCTTTTTTAAGTTTTCAATAATAACAACCAGCCCCCTCCACAATACTTAACTGAACTAACTTAAATAATTAACTGAATTAACTTCCAATAACCTTTAACTAACTTGAGTCTAACGGGACTAACTAGATTGTTTATAAAATAAAAGAATAACACTTTTAAATTGTAAAATTAATTAACCAATTAAACATCCATATTTATAACGAATTAAACTTAGGATATTTGACGGATGTTACAGTCTCTCCTACTTTAGGAGATTTCATCCTCGAAATCTAAGAGAAAGACTTTTGAAAAGATGTTACAGCATATAGCTTTCAAGAATTACGAGTATGCATCGAATGTCTCACGAATTTAAATGTATTAGCATGTATAATGTATGTATCACACGAGACTAGAGAAATACAAGTTTTATTTATGAATCAAGTCTCAGACTTACAATGATTACAACGAAAGAAAAGATTACAAGAACACAAGACTTCCAAGAATAGCAATACAAGCAAGTCCTTCTAATTATGGACTGTACAAAAGAGCGGGGCGTTACAGTCTTCCCTCCTTAAGGGAATTTCGTCCCGAAATTCAGAAAGAAGTAACGAAAAGGTGCGGATACTTCGTCTTCATATCACTCTCGAGTTGCCAAGTAAATTCAGCGCCACATTTTCCTTCCCATCGAACCTTAACGATAGAAATTTGACTGCGCCTCAGTTTCTTGACTCCTCGGTCCAAGAATTTGACGGGGTTTTCCACGAAATGCAGAGTCTCGTTGATTTGAAGATCTTCGAGGGGAACTTGAAGTTTTTCATCAGCTAAACACTTCTTTTGATTTGAAATGTGGAAGACAGGATGAACATTGTTGAGTTCTTCAGGTAGGTCCAGTCTATATGCAACCTTGCCAATCCTTTCGAGAATTTTGAAAGGACCAACATAGCGAGGTGCGAGTTTCCCTTTCATACCAAATCGAACCACTCCTTTCCAAGGGGATACCTTGAGAAGTACATTGTCACCTTTCTCGAATTCCAAAGGTTTGCGACGCTTGTCGGTTTAGCTCTTTTGTCGGCTCCTGGCTTTCAGTAAATTGTCTCGAACCTGTAAAATCTTGTCCGTTGTCTCTTGTATGAGCTCGGGACCAGTGATTTGAACGTCACCAATCTCGTGCCAACAAATTGGCGAACGACACTTGCGACCATACAATGCTTCGAAGGGTGCCATTTGAATACTCGCGTGATAACTATTGTTGTACGAGAATTCGATCAAAGGCAAGTGTGAATCCCAGTTGCCACCAAAATCTAAAACGCACGAACGAAGCATATCCTCTAATGTTTGGATAGTACGCTCGGTTTGACCGTCGGATTGAGGGTGAAAAGCGGTGCTAAGTTTAAGGACAGTACCCATATCAGATTGAAAAGTTTACCAAGGACGAGACGTAAAACGACCATCACGGCATATCCTCTAATGATGTCAATGGGGATACCATGACGACAGATGATCTCATCAGTGTAGATTCTAGCCAATTTCTCGACTTTGAAATCTTCACGAATGGGAAGAAAGTGAGCTGATTTGGTCAATCGATTGTCGATCACCCAAATGCTGTCATGACCAGAAGAAGTACGAGGGAGTTTAGTGATGAAATCCATGGCAATGCTCTCCCATTTCCAGACAGGAATTTCTGGTTGTTCGAGCAAACCAGAGGGACATTGATGTTCGGCTTTTACCTTCGAACATGTGAGACATTTTGCAATGAAGGTGGCGATATCCTTTTTCATCCTAGGCCACCAATATGACATACGCATATCCAGGTATATCTTGTCAGCACCAGGATGAATGGAATACTTCGATTTGTTTACCTCATTCATCAGAAAGTCTCGAAGGTTTTCGCGATTAGGAATCCAGATACGATTGAGATAGTATAGAATACCATCAGATTTAGACACAAGATCTTTTTCAACACCACATCGTATTTCTTCAGAGAGGCTACCCTCGTTGATAGAGGCGTATTGAGCTTCACGAATTTGGTTTTGAAGATCGTTAACAAGTTGGAGACAACTAATACTCTTGACATGAGTTTTGCGACTAAGAGTGTCGGCTACTACATTCGCCTTACAAGGATGGTAGCGAATATCGTAGTCGTAGTCGTTTAGTAATTCCACCCATCGATGTTGACGCATGTTCAGTTCTTTTTGATCGAAGATATGTTGAAGGCTCTTATGGTCGGTGAAAACCACACACTTTGTACCATATAGGTAGTGTCGCCAAATCTTCAATGTAAAAACAACCGCGCCAAGTTCAATGTCATGAGTAGTATAGTTTTTCTCATGTATTTTGAGTTGTCTCAACGCGTAAGCGATAACCTTGTCCCGTTGCATAAGGACACAACCAAGGCCAAGGTTAGAAGCATCGCAGTATACGATGAAATCGTCGTTACCATCAAGAAGTGCGAGAATAGGAGCATTGCAAAGCATGTCCTTGAGCATTTGAAAAGATTCCTCTTGTTCGGGACCCCAAACAAAAGGTTTCTATTTTTGAGTTAAGGAGGTCAAAGGAACGGCGAGTTTGGAGAAGTTCGAGATAAAACGACGATAATAACCAGCAAGACCAAGGAACGAACGGATTTCGGATGCAGACTTGGGTGCAACCCAATTTTTCACGGCTTTGATTTTCGCGGGGTCAACGTGAATACCAAGTTCGTTGACAGTATGACCAAGGAATTGAACTTCTTTTAACCAAAATTCGCACTTGGAGAATTTGGAGTATAGACGTTCAGTACGAAGAAGTTGAAGGATAAGACGCAAGTGTCGCTCATGCTCCCCTTGTGTCTTGGAATAGATAAGAATATCGTCAATGAAAACGATCACAAAACGGTCTAAGTATGGTTTGCACACGCGGTTCATCAAATCCATGAAGACAGCAGGTGCATTGGTCAAACCAAAAGGCATGACCACGAACTCGTAGTGGCCATATCGCGTACGAAAGGAGGTTTTAGGTACATCTTCTTCGAGGACTCGAAGTTGATGATACCCAGAACGAAGGTCGTTCTTTGAAAAGCAGGTCGCGCCTTGCAATTGATCGAAGAGATCATCGATGCGGGGAAGAGGGTATTGGTTCTTGACAGTAAGCTTGTTGAGCTCACGATAGTCAATACACATACGGAATGACCCATCTTTATTTTTTACGAACAAAACGGGAGCGCCCCAAGGAGAAGTACTAGGGCGTATAAAGCCTTTATCAAGAAGCTCTTGTAGTTGACTCGAGAGTTCTTGCATCTCAGAGGGTGCTAAACGGTACGGAGACTTAGCGACAGGCACTAAATCGATACGAAAGTCGATGGAACGAGCAGGAGGCGGACCAGGAAGATCGTCGGGAAACACATTAGGGAAATCACGTATGATGGGAATGTCGCTTATGCTTGGGCCTTTGTCCTTCTTTTCCACAATATGGGCGAGAAAGGAGAAGGTACCCTTGCGTAAGCACTTGTTTGCTTGAATGCACGACATGAGCTTGAGACTTTGAGAAGGTTTCTCGCCATAGACATGCAACGAATCACCATTGGGTAAAGGAAGACGAATAAACTTTTCAGAACATACAACTTCAGCACGAACTCGCCTAAGCCAGTCCATACCTACTATGACGTCAAAACTACCCATTTGCATAGGTATAAGATTGATTGAGAACGTATGATCGTTAAGGATCAAAGAACAATTGGAAAGAACGGAATCGACAACGACAGTTTTACTATCAGCGACTTCGACAGTGAAAGATCTTGGCAACTTAAAGTGTTTACACTGAAGCAGAGATTCGAATTCTAATGACACAAAACTTTTATCGGCGCCAGTATCAAATAAGCATGAAGCATAAACATGGTTTACAAGAAACGTACCAGTAATGAAGTCATTGGCGTTTTGCGCTTGTGCAGTAGTGAGAAGAAAGGCCCGGCCTCTAGCGGGTTGTTGAGCATGTTGCTGCTACTGCTGTTGTGGTTGTGGTTGTTGTTGCTGTTGAGGCTGGTTTCGTTGGGGACAAACGTTAGCCATATGGTTGAGATCACCACACTTAAAACACGCTCGCACAGGAGCGAATTGGTTCTGAGCTTGGTTGGGGATGGGGTTATGAGCTACCACATCTTGGTTTTGATTGGCCATAGGCGATACGTGACAGTTTTGAGAAAAATGCCCATATCGGTCACACTTGGCGCACTTGCGGCACAGAACGTTGGGAGGGTGATGGTATTGGCATTGGGCACACTTGGGTTGTGTTCCAGTGTAACCTTTGCGAGGAGATTCAACGTTAGAAACAGCAGGCATGGTTTGTAGGGGTTGATGGTTTGGCGGAGTGACGACCGCGCAATTCTGGCTTGAAGCCTTCCGCTTCTTGCCTCGGTTTTTCTTGTTGGATGAGGAGGGTTCAACGGTCAAAGGTGGCTTGGTGTGCACTTTTGAGTGAGGCTTTTGCAGCATTTCTGCGTATGACATGGTTGCTACTTAGGTGAGCGGCCAAACGAAAGGTTTCCTCAATAGTAGCTGGGCAAGCAGCCTCTACGAGGTTCATGAATGAATCGGGTAAAAAATGGGTGTACTTGTTGATGGTTTTCTCAGGGGTATCAACTTGGCTGGGACAAAGGATGCTAAGCTGTTTGAAACAAAGTGTTAAACCATCATTGTCATCTTCAACTTGTTTCAGATTCCAAAACTCGCTTTCCAGTTTCCTCATGAGGCGGACATAACTCTTCTTTCATGATCTTTTTCAATTCGGTCCATGGTAACGCGTGGGCGGCGTCCTCACCTCTAGTGCTTCGTTCAGAGGTCCACCAATCAAGAATTCTTGATCGGAACACCCCTGTAGCATTTTGGGTGCGCAGGTCGTCAGGACAACCACTCTGACGAAAAGTGATCTCGATGGCGTCAAACTAAGTGAGTAGTGCGGTAGCACCATCTTTTCCAGTAAATTCCAATGGTTTGCAAGCCATGAATTGCTTGAAGAGAAAAGGTGTCTTTGGTTTCTCCACCTTGGAGTCCACAGAACCATGAGGCAAATCGGGGTTGGTGTGAATGCGGCTAACGATGTCGGGTATAACTCGAGCCATTTGGTCGGCCATTTGTTCAGCAATGAGCTCAACTAACTCTTGTTTGGAGATGGATTCGTTGTTGGAACCTTTCTTTGACTTGGTCTTCTTTGATGAGATTGGAGATGCCATCTAGAAGTTCGAAAGAAAAGGAAAGGGTGAGACTTGATCATAAATTTCAAAATAAGATTTTGCATGTATAAGCATGTAAGTGTTCAAGTATCATGTAAGATTCACATAATTTGCATGTATTCGACAAGTATTCAACAAGCATAAACACATATGAATGCGTAAAAAGTGTATAAATTTAGTTTGTTCTCGAGGATTTTTATTGTCACACCCTGACAACGAAAAACAACAAATCGTGGCGGAAACGTCGGGGAGTGTTGTAACAGAATCATTGTTTCATAACACATGGATTGAAGTTCTGTTTTATTAAATTAAATGTATTTACATTACATTGAAATTAGAAACAAAATATGAACAAATAGACTCTCATTGTTATTAAGTCACTAAGGCATCGTCTGTTCCTTTGTGAGCATGCATCAATATCATCATCAAATATCACCAACTATGGTACCTGAAACACATGTGAAAATACGTCAGCATAAAAATGCCGACGAGTACATAGGTTTTATGTGAGTATCGGATTCATGGCTCGTTTATATTTTGAAAATAACTCGAATACCTTTGTTAATTGATAATTAGAAAACCAAATTTTGTAAAATGTTTGTAATGCAAATTAAAATAATCAAGTCAAAACAAATTTGTTTTATAAAACCTCGATACCATGAATCTTAACTCAAAAACATTTGTTTAAGTAAACCCAAATTGTAAATCGATTTTGAAATAAAACTCGAATGTTTTATATTGTTAGAAAAACCTTGTAATATAACTTTGTTTTAATAACCTTTGCCCAAGTGATCTAGATAACGCAACGAAATATAATGAGTTAAAAGCACTTATATATAGGAAGTACCAGCGGCGTATCCACCATGCTTTTAACACATTACACCCGCCCAGTTACCTAATCACTTCCCTAACCCAATGGTTCAACAGATTCAAACGGTTCACATAAATCAAACAGCTTCAAACGATTCACATAAATCAAACAGCTTCAAATGGTTCACATAAATCAATCAGCTTCAAACGGTTCACATAAATCAAACAAACGGTTCAAACAGTACAAATAATTCACATAGATCAAACAGCTTCAACGGTTCAAAATGTAAAACAATTTGTCCATATACTGAATGAGCATATGCAACATAATGTAAAATATGAAAATCAATGTGCTAGCATGCTAAGTGAACATACATAGCAAAACATAACGAAATCATGTACTATATACGTACTAATGAACATAGCAATTATATGATATAAAAGCACGTAAAACATGAAAGTAACAAGT
This sequence comes from Helianthus tuberosus, assembly GCA_030545235.1. NCBI lineage: Eukaryota > Viridiplantae > Streptophyta > Magnoliopsida > Asterales > Asteraceae > Helianthus > Helianthus tuberosus. The sequence goes on from JARYGA010014327.1 coordinate 27,292, forward strand.
AGGCACATGTGTATCACCCCAAAACATTTGAAAACAGTAAAAGAGGGGACTATGTACTCACTTGAGGATGCTTAGAAGTCTTGAACAACAACCAAGCAAAGCTAGAGGGATCACGGAAATCAAACGGCACCTAATATGGGTAACTACATTAATAAACCGGACCTAATTCGGAAGATCGGATAGGATGTGGTTTCGTAACCCAAATGAGTGTTGGAACTCATACGATATGGTTTAACAAAGCCTACATACTAAATCGAAACCTAACCTAAGTGCTTACGACCCGTTTAGGTAGCTTACGCTACTTTAACGCGTCGTTCGCGTAAAACGCGTTTGGACCGCCTAACTAGTCCTATGACAAGTATTATATGCCTAAACATGTTTAAATATGTTGCATAATCAGTTAAGTGACAAAATTTTGAGTTACATATGCTTAAATATCAATTTGGCATGAAAAGGGCATTTTGGTCATTTTCCTAAGGCATATAAACTACCTATCATACAGCTACTTAAACGAAATGACCATAAGGTATAACCTCGGAAGGTTATTCCCTATATAACTATGGTCAATAAACATGCTTGGTTGGATCCTAATGATCGACCAAACGGGTCGGGTTCGAAAGTCTAAGAGGTTGTTTAGACCGTTTATCTTGCGACCCTATACAAGCACTAATCTAAAAGTGACGAGTTAAACATGTTAAAACATGTTTAACAAGGTTTAAAAATAAGTTTGATATAAAAAAAACGATTTTTGATACCCAAGAATAGTTTGGTTGCAAAATACGCGAGAATACGCATTTTGACCGAAACTATGACTCATCAGTACGCCTAAATAACGTGGTGATCAGTAGGTATAGTCACAAGAGACTATAACCATCGTGATTATGCTCAGATTACGAAGTTCAAACGAACTTCGTGTTGTCCATTGACTGGTCAAAGCAGAAAGTCAAGCACTGTTTGACTTTCGTGCTTAAAAACACATAAAAGCACGAAGGAATACTTACAAAGGGTCCAAGCAAGGAAATCTTGATCCAAATTGCTAAGGTATGAGGTGTTAAACCCCAACTTAGAGCTATTTGAATCAGATTGTGAGGAATGAGAATGAGAGTGTTGGGTATTTATAGAAAACCCATAACTGTTAGGATCGTTCCTTGTAAACCATGCTTCGATCATGACCTTACACTTGGGCCCAAGGTTTTGAAATACAATGGGAGCATGAAAACCATCAAGTGGTATTGAAAACAAAGGTTTAAAACCATCAAAATAGCTGAAACAGGCCAGATTCATTGTTTCTGTCTGGAAAGACCTCGTGCCCCGCGTAAGAATACACATTATCTTACACGGCCCGCCTAAGAGAAGTTTGGCAGTTTGGCAGAAAAGGCCCCTGCAGCCCAGAAACTTGATTTTTGATGCATTTTTGGCACGTTTAAGCCCCGTTAACCCCATTTGAAGGCTCTAAAATGAAGTTAAAGTATAGGGAACTTAACATATGCTCAAAAATATCTCGGATGTCGGTTCGTTTGGTCGTAAGGTTGCGTTGTTCGGTTAATTACGACGAACACGAACGGACGCGAAAAACGATCCAAATCACGCGACGAATGGAATTTTATCATGCCAATCACTAAAATAAAATATTTTAATGATTACATAAATTTTTGGGTGTCCGGATATATTCAGAACGTAAGATATGCGCGAAAATGCAAACTTATGCACTTTTTGACGCTTTTAGTCCCTATTGATCAAGAAAGTTTATTTTTGCGCACCAAACACCTCAAAGCCTATTTCTAAGCTATGTAAAGGATATTTAGGGCATATTTAACTTATGATCAAGTTCCAGAATGCTCGTCACAATACAAATCGGCATATTTTGCAGTTTGTCGAAATTAGTCCCTGTGATCAAATAAACTTGATTTCATCATACCAAACTTCCAAAACTTATTTCTAAGTTATGTAAAGGTTATTTAAGGTATTTTAAGCCAACGTCACTGTTCCAGAGTGTTTGTTGCATTAAACTTGTTATATTTACGCATCAGATCGTGTATAACCTTCCAGAAAGCGATTTAAAGCTCGAAATCGAACAAGAATTGATATGTGCACATGATACACATATTTATACAAATCCCAAGTATGAAACACAATACTTCATTGATTTGGTATTTGTTTGATGGTCGCAGAGGCACAGGTGTCACATTAATTGTTTTTTATTGCGCGAGACGTGCGAATTGTGTAACGGTTTTGAAATAAACGAGGTAACAAGTATAAAATCACATATAAAACGAATCACATAAAAAGAGAGGTTCTTAAAACATGAGAATGTTTCGGGTAGAGAAACGTCGACTATTCCAAAGTGAATCAATAGTCCTTTCAAATTAGAGAAACGTGGTTTGGCCTATAGGTAAGGTACTCTCATCGAGAAGCGATTAACGGTATCTTACCCTTCCAGTTACTACACGTCTCTAATCGATCGAAATAATTGAGACTTTGGCGAGATTGAAAATCGAGGAATGGGACTTAATCGACAAGATGCGGGTTTCACCCCTAACTTGACGATTTCGTACCCTAATGTGGTTGGTACTCATCGGGTCAAAATATATTTCGACACTTTAACGAGGGTCCACTAGAGTTTGAGTTGGAAATTTCCCGTTAATTTGTGGATTTCACTCCTAGCTTAATGGCGTAATTTCGTGCATAAATAAAGTATAAGCGGAATAAGAGTCGTTCACCAAATTGTGGGTTTCACGCCTATTTTGGTAAACTCGTCTCTTTGTATAAAGAGTGTCTTCAAGTCTTCAAAAGTGTATTAGTGTTAGCCTTATGAAAGGCATGTAAGTTTAACAAAGAAGAAGTATTGCTAGGAAGCATGCAAGATAGAGTACAAAAATTTTAAACAACACATACGAGTCAAGTTCCTAAAACTATAGTCTAGGGCAAAGCATTACTACTTATTCCTAATTCTCTATAGTTATGGCTCTGATAGCAATCTGTCACAGCCCAACCGATGGCGGAAACATCGGGATGAGACGAAAACGAGATTGCAAGAGACTTCATAACACTAATTGTGACAATATTTAAATAAACCCATTTCATTTCATAAATTTCACATTGTCAAACATTACATAAAATCCAAATACGACATGTTCAAACATAAAACATCAAAACATATTAAACCTAACACGTCTAAATGTGTTTCTAGGTATCATCGCTACTTCATTTCATAGCAATCATCATCTTCAACTTGTAACATGTTTAAAATTAAGTTCAATGCAAAAGCAAAGGCGAGTACAAAAGTTTGATACGTACATAGCATAAAAGATAAGTTTAAACGATTCCTCATAGCAAGCATGTGATTCAAGATAAACATTAAAGTCGGCATATGTCTAACATATCAAACTAATGATGAAACGCAATATGCTCATGACATAACCACAAGTCTACGGTCGGTGCGTTAATCCTATAGCGTTATGTATGTCACACCCCCAAAGTCCACAAGCGGAGTATCACCGCATGGGGGCGTGACTGACCAGGATCAAGCCACCAATCATATTGAACATAACATGTAAATAAGTATAAAACCCAACACAATATAATTGGTGTCTAAGCAAAACGTAGTTTAAGTTGTAAGCGGAAGCATAATGTTTAAAACCAAGGTATAAGTTCAAATATATCAAATGTTTAACATGGCATATGACTATCCATGTCCCGTAATGACTACGCCTCCTCGTGCAAGCTCCATAAATATACCTAACGACCTGCAAGGCATGTAACAACGAGTCAACAACAAAGTTGAGCGAGTTCACAATTGGTGTTCATTGTTACGTTGTTTCAAAAACCATGAGATCATTTGTAAGCCATAAGTTAACCGTTTTACCCTGTTTCCCAAACATATCCATAATTAGTGGGGGCTTCCCCATGTGAACCACTAGACCCGTTTACCATATCGACCACTGACTAAAGTAAGTTGGTGCCCTGACGTCAATGTCTATCATCATTGACTAGTGCCCAGATCCATTAGTTCACGCCCGTCCTCTGCGGCACTGTGTGAGGCTTGTCAAACCTAAATAGCGCTATCTAACTAATGACCCGCTCGCCATTGTCCCGGCGATTAAGTCGATATAAGAAAGGAGGGACTTCAAGATAGAAAGTTTTGGTCTAGTATCCGTGTTGTCACCCTTCAATAAAGAGGGTGTGTACGTAATCTCCAAACCAGGAGATTACGCAGGTTCCGATTAAATACTTATCACAGGTTGTCACCCTTCAATAAAGAGGGTGTGTACGTGTTCCAAACCAGGAGATCACGCAGGTTCAGTTTCAATCCTTTACCCATTCCCAACCCTTGGGAATCCCATGCCTTGTGGAAAGTGTGAACTCACCTCGGTTTGCTCGGTATGATAAATTACTCGCTCACAAATATTCAGTCAAAGCCTATAGTTTGCACGTACACACAATCAGTTGACATTCACGAAGTTCACGCATAGATACAATCATAGCACATAGCAGTTGTACAAGTCCATGCAAATCATAAATCACTTATTTGTTTCATGGCAACACATAACTAACCTAGTTAACCATTAACAGACTTAACTGAGTTTACTGTGCAGTTTACCCACTATACGAAACTCCCTATTTCGTCATGACTCCCATTTGACGAAACCCTAAGATTTCGTCGTTATTACCCTTGGCGAAACCCCCAGGTTTTCGTCGTGTTCCCTTTGACGAAACCCCCCCAGGTTTCGTCGTGGCCTATGTTGACGAAACCCCCAGGTTTTCGTCGACATCAGTGTTTCGTCAAGATCATAGGTTACGTCGTGTCAACAGATAGTCACACAAAAACCCTAACTGCCGTCAAAACAATTTGTTTGCAAACGTAACCCAATCATCCATCAAATCCACCCAACACACATGATAGTCAACACATGAAATCAAACCCATCAGATTCAACAATATTAACGATCTAACTCATTGATCAACAATCTACAACACCCTATTCAAACCAATAATGCAATAGTTCCAACTATAGATCTTGAAACCCTAATCATATCAATGTGCATATCTGTTTTCTAATAACCCATAACCACAGGAGATTACAACCATCACGAATCAATCATCACCAATTTTCATGCAAGGAAATCATTAGCATCTATAAATGCTAACAAGTATAACACAATAGTCATCAGATTCATCACACATAACCATCATACAAGGTAGAAACTGATTTAATCGACTAGTCAAATACTAACCGGTTGAGATGAAACACAAGATTTCCTAGAAAGATGATGGTGAGGGGTGATGGTTGTCGCAGGGAGGTAGAGAGGTTCTAGGGTTTTCAATTCTGCTAAAAGTGTGACGAATGAACAGTTTCTCGTAATTTATACCCACATACGTGTACTGGGCCCTTAATGGGCTTCGGCGTAACACTGGGCCGGCGAAACCCCATGGTTCATCGTGAGGGTTATGACGAAACCTCTAGTTCCGTCGAGAATAGTGTGTGGCGAAACCCTAAGGTTTCGTGGAGAAGGCCTATAGCGAAACCCCTGGGTTTCGTCGAGTGTAGATCCAAGTCTTAAACAGTAATCATATAGTTGTAATTAGTTCATCACCTTAATCATATTAATAAAATAATAACACAACATATCAAACACATCTCAATCGTATAACTAATGTGCACAATTACAACACAAGCAAGTTATGCAAACGCAAGTTAGAAACAAGTAGTGTGTCGAGGAAAGACCTTGAAAACTCGAGTTGTCACAATATATGTCACGGATAGGCTCGTACAAAGCTAATGATAAGTCTAACACAAGATGTCCTCAACCCAAGTTTAAAGTATCAAGCAATCACGTATACAAGCATGTTATAGGAATGTTTGTGCAATTAAGTAAAATGTTCATGTGTAAGTTTTGGTAAGTAAACATGTTACACACCAAAAAGAGGTAGACGTAAAGAGGGGATTCGAGTATACTCACATGGGTTGCGTATGAGATTTCTTGTAAGTAATGTACGAGTAAAATTGGGAATCCAAGAGAACAGACAAGAGCGATTATCCTAAATGATAACGATCTTGTTAATAAGAATTTCTAATAGTTGTTGTTTAAACGTTCCTTAATTAACTTATTTATTATATGGAATATTATGTTATAAGATTGATTTATTAACTTATTTGTGTAAAAATTTTAAATCCTTAATTATAAATGAATCAGATAGAGTGACAGGATGTTGACATGTGCGAGATGTGCAACGAAACGGAAGTATATATATAGGTGGTTTAGTAAATGTTCGAGCCATGATTATAGTTTTAATTTCTTGATCGGTTTTTGCAAAACAGAAATGAAGAATTAATCAGAGGAATGATTAAAGCCCGGTAACTCAGCGGCGGTTGTAATTTGACCTGCAACTGTTACGTTTCGGTGTTTGGCAGTAATTATGCAAGGGTTTCAATCATGAGATGTTGATATATATTAAACACAACCAAGTATAGTCGTTCTCAGGCCGTAGCCTAGCGGTTATGATGTTGTCTGTGTAGCGAGTGAACCCGGGTTCGATTCCCGCGGTTTGCATTTTTGTTTCTTTTTTAAGTTTTCAATAATAACAACCAGCCCCCTCCACAATACTTAACTGAACTAACTTAATTAATTAACTGAATTAACTTCCAATAAGCGTTAACTAACTTGAGTCTAACCGGACTAACCCGATTGTTTATAAAATAAAACAATAACACTTTTAAATTGTAAAATTAATTAACTTAATTAATTAACCAATTAAACATCCATATTTATAACGAATTAAACTTAGGATATTTGACGGATGTTACAGTAATCTGTCACACACCAACCTATGGCGGAAACATCGGGATGAGACGAAAACGAGATTCCAAGAGACTTCATAACACTAATTGTGACAATATTTAAATAAACCCATTTCATTTCATAAATTTCACATTGTCAAACATTACATAAAATCCAAATACTGTGACAACTGGCACTTTTCCGTACATTCCATACAATAATTGAACAGTAATTTGTGCTTTAATAATTGTGCATGGTATAGTTTACAAGACGAATGGATTTCTGATTACTATTATATACATACAATGGCATTTCATGTTGCAAGACTTTTATCATTACTACATGCAACACGATATAGTTCTATTAATGCACATAACAGAATTGGCACAATTATCAGACAAACTAGAAGGCACTGACGGGAGTTTAGTACTTAGACAGACATGATGTTAAGACACAGTATGAGCCCCAGAACAAAGTGATACACTAGGATAGTGTGTAGGAAAGTAGGGATTACAAAACTGCCTTTCTAGTGATAACATAGGTACAAGAAAGTGCCAGAAACACACTAAAACTGCAGAATTCTGTAGTAAATAAACAAATTCAGCAATTTTCAGCAATTTAACATCTAAAAATAATGCAGAAAAGTGGTTTAATGGTCCAGAATACCTTCCTAAGTGTCTGATGTAGGGTAAAATACACATATTCGTCACGTGTAAAGTGTGTAAATTGTACAGTTTTAATTTAGTTTTTATTTATTCTTTTTAGTTTTTAGTGTATATTATATTATTTTGTGTTTTGCTAGGTCCTGGTGCAAATTGTAACACCTGTGTCATTTCAACCATCAAACAAATGCCCAACCAGTGAAATATTGTATTTCATACTTGGGATTTGTAAAAATATGTGTATCGTTTACACATATTAATTCTTGTTCGATTTCAATCACTATATCGCTTTCTGGAACGTTATACGCGCACTAATGCGTAAATATAACCAGTTTAATGCAACGAACACTCCGGAATAGTGAAATAGGCTTAACATACCTTAAATAACCTTTACATAACTTAGAAATAAGTTTTGAAGGCTTTGGTATGGCAAAAACATGTTAAATCGCTTACAGGGACTAAAGTTGACAAACTGCGAAAGTAGGCCAATTTGAACTGTAACAGACATTCCGGAACATGACCATAAGTTAAACATACCATAAATATCCTTTACATAGCTTAGAAATAGGCTTTGAGGGGTTCGGTATGCTAAAATAAACTTTTGGGTCATTCAGGGACTAAAAGTGTCAAAAAGTGCACAAGTTTGCATTTTCGCGCATAACTTACGTTCTGAATACATCTGGACATCCAAAAATTTATGTAAGCATGACTACATTATATTTTAGTGTTCGCCTTAAGAAAAATCCATTCGTCGCGTCATTTGGATCGTTTTTCGCGCTTATGCGCATTCCGTCGTAATTAAGCGAACATCGCGTTCGTACGGCCAAACGAACCGACATCCGACATATTTTTGAGCATTTTTTGAGTTCCCTATACTTTAACTTCATTTTAGAGCCTTGAAATGAGGTTAACGGGGTTCAAACGCATCGAAAATCACTTAAACGGGCTGCAGGGACCATTTCTGCCATTTTCGAAACAATTCTGAATCATGGAGGCAGTAGCGTAGCGCGAGCCCTAAGGGCCTACCAGTAGCGCTACGCGACTGCATGATCAGATCAGAAACTTAATTAACAGCTGTTAAACAGCTGTTTTGCACCCCCAATCCCAAATTCCAAGTGTCAATACCTTATGGTGAGTGGCAAATTGAGGTACCACAAGTTGCCAACAAGTGTACGCCTTGGATTCGATCACGTACTACGAGAAACGATCCTAACGGTGGTGCATATCCTATAAATACCCACCATAATCACTTGCAAAACCCACAAATCTGATTGAAAAGACTCTAAGTTGGAACCTTCGTTTCATACCTGAGCTATTTTGATCTGGGTTAGCATTCGGGGACCCTGGGTAAGTATTCTTTCGTTCTTTTCCTTATTTTACTGCTTTTCGAGTCAGAAAGTCAAACTTTGTTTGACTTTCAGCGTTGACCAGTAATGGTCAATGCGAAGTTCGCTAGAACTTCGCAACGTGATTGTAATCACGATGGTCATAGTCCCTTGGGACTATGCCTACTGATTACCACGTTGTCTAGGGTCGTAGGGTAAGCGATCTAATAAATCGCTTATACCTCGAACCCGACCCAGTTTGGTCGATCATTAGGATCCGACCAAACACATTAGGTGACCATAGTATGTAGGGAATAACCTTCCGAGGTTATACCCTATGGTCACATCGTTTAAGTAGTTGTATGATAGGTAGTTTATATGCCTTAGGTAAATTACCAGAATACCCTTTTCATGTATAATTGGTAATTAAGCATATGTAACCTAAACCTTTGTCACATAACTGATTATGTAATATGTTTAGGCATATAACACTTGTCATAGGGCTAGTTAGGCGGTCCGAACGCGTTTCACGCGAACGACGCGTTAAAGTAGCACAAGCTACCTAAACGGGTCGTAATGGGTCGTAGACACTTAGGTTAAGTTTCATTTAGTATGTAGGCTTTGTTAAACCAAAAGACACGAGTCTCTACACTCGTTTGGTTTACAAACCCTAATGCTACCCGATCTTCCGATTTAGGTCCGGTTTATTAATGTAGCTACCTATACTAGGTGCCGTTTGATATCCGCGATCTCTAGCATTGTTTAGTTGTTACTCAAGGACTACTGAGCAATCTCAGGTGAGTACATAGACCCCTCTTTTACTGTTTTCCAAACTGTTTTGGGGTGGAACACATGTGCCTACTTGTTACTTTCATGCTTTCCTGTTTTGACATCATATACTTACTATGTTCATTAGTACATTATAGTACATGATTTCATTACATTTTATGCTATGTATGCCCATTGTGTGCGTACTTAGTACATCGTTCTACATTACATTTCATGCTATGTATGCCCATTGTGTGCGTACTTAGTACATCGTTTTTCATTGCTTTTCTGTTGCATATGCTTATCCAGCATATGAACACATTTTACTACATATTGAACCGTTGTAATCATTTGACTGTGATCCGTTGATATCTGTGAACCGTTTGTATCTGTGAACCGTGTGAACCGTATTTGACATAGACATTTCGGCATAGACATTTTAACATGATTGACATTTGATCATGCATTTTCCCACAAAACATAACTTTGATTTAAACCAAGTTTTACTTCAATACTTTGTTTTTGTGTATATGGTTTAGTTGAGACATTTCACTTGCCATACATGATATTTTGACATAGACATTTGACATGGATATTTGACATAGACATTTGACATGGATATTTGACATAGACATTTTGACATTGGTTTGGTTTGATTAAGTGATTAAGTAACGATGCGTGTGTAATATGATACAAGCATGGTGGATACGCCGCTGGTACTTCCTATATATAAGTGTTTGTATGGTATTACATATTGTAGCGTTATTTAAATCATTTCAGTTTGATACATATAACATTTTATACAAATAACATACTTTTCACAAGACATTGTTTTACAAACAACTTATCTTATACAAATCCATTTTTCTATGGTTATTCATTTAACCATACATTATTCACTTATTTTATACATATCATCTGAACTCATTGTTTTTCAAATGATTTACAAAACAAAGCAAATTACAAGGTTCATGACTAAACATTTTCTCAAACATAAGTCATGGAACCTATTTTCACAAAACCTATGTATCTCACAGGCATTTTTATGCTGACGTACCTATTTTCACATGTGTTTTCAGGAGCTGTTGCATAAGATGATCAAGATACACATAGGCAGACTTGGGCTTTAGTGACAATAAAAGATGCAAGACTAGTTAATTATGTTGTTTTTCCTTGTTTGATTAGACATTGTATCACTTTTAATTAATAAAACGAAACTTCTATTGCCATGGATTTGAAACATTAAATTCTGTTACAACACTCCCCGATGTTTCCGCCACGTTTCGTATGTTCTACGTGGTCGGGGTGTGACAGAAAAGATGGTATCAGAGCCAATGGTTATAGGGAATTAGGTTATTAGTAATGCTTTGACCTAGTCTATAACCTTCTTAGGACCCTAACGCGAGTTTACCTGCGTTTAGTCATAAAACAATACTGTCACCTATCCTTAGGCGACGACCACAACAAGAACATAAATTTCAAAACCGCTTTGAAAACTAATCATCTGTTCTAGGATGATTGATTACTAGGTTTTGAACCCTCTGTTATATGGTTTTGAACCCCTTTGAGTTTTCAAAATCTCGTCAAGGTTTTGGGTTTTAAATAATGTGAACACGTGCAAACTGGAAGGGTGAATGCCTGTATTCTGGGTTTTCTGTCTAGGCAAGCACTTCGTATACATCTCATCAGACGCGAGACCAGTTGTGCTTACCTGGGAATTCTTGGGATGAGTGTTCACTTATAGGCGAGCATATCTTCGCAATACATTATTTTTGACCTATTTACTTTTCACCGGGTCGTTTGTTGCTTTGTAGTAACAAACAAATGACCACTATCCTTGCTTTCATCAGATTTGTTTCATCTCATTCTTTTCGTCTAATCCTCTCACTCGTTTCATTTCATGTTTCCTCTTTTAGAATGCCTCCTCGACGCGAAAGCCAGATAGCGACTGCCGAATTGGCAGAAATCATTGCGCAGCAAATGGCTGCTCAATTCCCAAACCTCTTTGCTCAATGGAATCAAGCCAACAACAACAACAATGGTCCATGCAATTTCAAGAGTTTTAACTCGGCGAAACCACTCAAGTTTAGTGGTTCTGAGGGAGCGACTGGGCTTCTTCAATGGTTCGAGAGCATTGAGAATACTTTCCGCCATGTGCAGTGTCCTGACAATCGCAAGGTCGAGTTTGCTTCGAGTGTATTCCAGAAGAGAGCCCTTACGTGGTGGAATGGGGTTATGAGAGATCGTGGTGCAGAAGTTGCTCTAGCACAGACATGGGCCGAACTTAGGGCTCTCATGATGAAGGAGTTTTGTCCTCGTCACGAGATCAGGGCTTTGGAAAGGGAATTTGATGATCTTAAGCAAGACAGCGGTGAGCATCGAGCCTACACGGACCGTTATGAGGAGTTAAGTCTGTTATGCCCAAACATGGTCACGCCTTTGGATAAGGCGATCGAAAAGTACATTGATGGCCTTCCCGACTCAATACAAGACATTTTGACTGGTAGCAACCCTACTACTGTTAGGCAGGCCATTGAGTTATCTGCAACCTTGACTGAATCGCAGATCAGGAAACGTAAGCTTTTCCGAAAGGGTGACAAGAAACTGGTCGAGGAATCGAAACCAATCGAGGAATCAAAGACCATGGATGAACAGACTGGATCCTCTAAGAAGTCAAAGAAGCGAAAGGCTTCTCAGAACTTCGTCGTGGTCGCTCACAATGATCAAGCCGTCCCCAACCAACCAGCTCAACCCCCTGCCAGGAAACCCTACAAAGGAACTGCACCCATGTGCAACCAATGTGGCCTACATCATCATGCTGGTGTGAAGTGCCGCACATGCCAAGTTTGCGGACTTATAGGTCATACAGCGAGGGTTTGCCCAACAGCAGCAGCACCAAATCAGATTAACAACAATCCTGCTCAAGCTCGTTTCCCACTGGGATCTTGCTACAACTGTGGCGAGATGGGCCATTTTAGTAGAAATTGCCCAAGACTTGCTGATGCAAATCCAGCGCAGGGATGAGTATCTGACCGACAGAAGATAACGCTGTTTAGAAAATAATCGAGCCTTGTGTATTATTTTCTTTTATCACAATCTATGAAACAGTTGTTGTTATTATTGTTTATAAATAAATCTTTCATTTACATTTCAATATGTGTATGTGGTTGCATGTATAAACATATCCCATACAATACCGACAATCAAGGAACCGCATTCCTTGAAGAACAGACTACTTCCAAATTTCTTCCCTTGTATAATCTCTTGCGTTTCCACGAAAATCCTAAGTACCCGTTTCTTCCAAGAGAAACGATGTACGAGGCGCCAAGTTAATAGCAATCAATAACAAGAAAATAACAATTAAACAATTATGTGGTTATGTGCTTATGTGTTATCCTTTATGTGTCATGTGATCCAATTTATGTTATTCAAATCCTCGTAAAATCTTACATATCTTTGTGCAAGAGATTCATAGTAGGATACCCAAAGGTACTACTTAAATCCTTAATGGACTTCTACGTTGTAGTTAAAGTCCCTTGGATTATAATGTACTACTTCATAATTAGACCCCTTTAGTGGTCTAGTTAAACAGATTGATCCAAAAATCTGGTTAGGGATATCATGTGATGATATAGCTGAAAGGACTCCTTAGTGGCCTAATTAAGAAGATCCTCTGTTGATCTAATTAAAAGGACCCTATGGTAGTCTAGTCACTCTCATCTCAGGTTTGATATCTTTCCCCACAACATTTCAAAACAAACTGTGCGGACTGTGCAAGGAATTACGTAATTATGGATGCATACATAATTATGGAATTTAGTGCACAGAAATCACAGCAAGTTCTATCATGTATCAAGAGTTAACCCTATTCATTTCCAATTCTGATGAAGCATCCGTTGAGGAAAAATGAACTAGCTATTCATTTTTCACTTCTGAAGAATATCCGTTGAGGAAATGAATATCCGTTGATTATCTTTTCATTTCCATTCTGAAGAATAACCGTTGAGGAAAATGAATTATCCATTAATTTTCGTTCTAAAGAATATCCGTTGAGGAAATGAATATCCGTTGTGTAATCCTTCATTTCCAACTCTGAGGAAATAACCGTTGAAAATGACTCCGTTAGTTCATTTTCGTTTCTGAAGATTTATCCGTTGAGGAAATGAATATCCGTTGATTTTTCTTTCATTTCAAATTCTGAAGAACAAACCGTTGAGGAAAATGACCCCGTTTGTTCATTTTCGTTCTGAAGAATATCCGTTGAGAGAAATGAATATCCGTTGATTTTTCTTTCATTTCAAATTCTGAAGAACAAACCGTTGAGGAAAATGACCCCGTTTGTTCATTTTCGTTCTGAAGAATACCCGTTGAGAGAAATGAATATCCGTGGATTATTCCTTCATTCCCATTTCTGACAAAGAATCCGTTGAGAAAGAATGAATCATCCATTCATTTTCACTTCTGAAGAATATCCGTTGAGGGAAATGTATATCCGTTTAGTTAATTCCTTTATTTTCCATTTCCGAAGAACCCGTTGAAGAAAATGACTCTGCTCGTTCATTTTCGCTTCTGAAAAATATCCGTTGAGGAAAATAATCAGATTATGCTTTACATATCTTTGATGACTATTTGAAACAAAGTCATAGACAGACTCCTACGAATTAATTTCGGGACGAAATTTCCTAAAGTAGGGGAGACTGTAACACCTGTGTCATTTCAACCATCAAACAAATGCCCAACCAGTGAAATATTGTATTTCATACTTGGGATTTGTAAAAATATGTGTATCGTTTACACATATTAATTCTTGTTCGATTTCAATCACTATATCGCTTTCTGGAACGTTATACGCGCACTAATGCGTAAATATAACCAGTTTAATGCAACGAACACTCCGGAATAGTGAAATAGGCTTAACATACCTTAAATAACCTTTACATAACTTAGAAATAAGTTTTGAAGGCTTTGGTATGGCAAAAACATGTTAAATCGCTTACAGGGACTAAAGTTGACAAACTGCGAAAGTATGCCAATTTGAACTGTAACAGACATTCCGGAACATGACCATAAGTTAAACATACCATAAATATCCTTTACATAGCTTAGAAATAGGCTTTGAGGGGTTCGGTATGCTAAAATAAACTTTTGGGTCATTCAGGGACTAAAAGTGTCAAAAAGTGCACAAGTTTGCATTTTCGCGCATAACTTACGTTCTGAATACATCTGGACATCCAAAAATTTATGTAAGCATGACTACATTATATTTTAGTGTTCGCCTTAAGAAAAATCCATTCGTCGCGTCATTTGGATCGTTTTTCGCGCTTATGCGCATTCCGTCGTAATTAAGCGAACATCGCGTTCGTACGGCCAAACGAACCGACATCCGACATATTTTTGAGCATGTTTTGAGTTCCCTATACTTTAACTTCATTTTAGAGCCTTGAAATGAGGTTAACGGGGTTCAAACGGATCGAAAATCGCTTAAACGGGCTGCAGGGACCATTTCTGCCATTTTCGAAACAATTCTGAATCATGGAGGCAGTAGCGTAGCGCGAGCCCTAAGGGCCTACCAGTAGCGCTACGCGACTGCATGATCAGATCAGAAACTTAATTAACAGCTGTTAAACAGCTGTTTTGCACCCCCAATCCCAAATTCCAAGTGTCAATACCTTATGGTGAGTGGCAAATTGAGGTACCACAAGTTGCCAACAAGTGTACGCCTTGGATTCGATCACGTACTACGAGAAACGATCCTAACGGTGGTGCATATCCTATAAATACCCACCATAATCACTTGCAAAACCCACAAATCTGATTGAAAAGACTCTAAGTTGGAACCTTCGTTTCATACCTGAGCTATTTTGATCTGGGTTAGCATTCGGGGACCCTGGGTAAGTATTCTTTCGTTCTTTTCCTTATTTTACTGCTTTTCGAGTCAGAAAGTCAAACTTTGTTTGACTTTCAGCGTTGACCAGTAATGGTCAATGCGAAGTTCGCTAGAACTTCGCAACGTGATTGTAATCACGATGGTCATAGTCCCTTGGGACTATGCCTACTGATTACCACGTTGTCTAGGGTCGTAGGGTAAGCGATCTAATAAATCGCTTATACCTCGAACCCGACCCAGTTTGGTCGATCATTAGGATCCGACCAAACACATTAGGTGACCATAGTATGTAGGGAATAACCTTCCGAGGTTATACCCTATGGTCACATCGTTTAAGTAGTTGTATGATAGGTAGTTTATATGCCTTAGGTAAATTACCAGAATACCCTTTTCATGTATAATTGGTAATTAAGCATATGTAACCTAAACCTTTGTCACATAACTGATTATGTAATATGTTTAGGCATATAACACTTGTCATAGGGCTAGTTAGGCGGTCCGAACGCGTTTCACGCGAACGACGCGTTAAAGTAGCACAAGCTACCTAAACGGGTCGTAATGGGTCGTAGACACTTAGGTTAAGTTTCATTTAGTATGTAGGCTTTGTTAAACCAAAAGACACGAGTCTCTACACTCGTTTGGTTTACAAACCCTAATGCTACCCGATCTTCCGATTTAGGTCCGGTTTATTAATGTAGCTACCTATACTAGGTGCCGTTTGATATCCGCGATCTCTAGCATTGTTTAGTTGTTACTCAAGGACTACTGAGCAATCTCAGGTGAGTACATAGACCCCTCTTTTACTGTTTTCCAAACTGTTTTGGGGTGGAACACATGTGCCTACTTGTTACTTTCATGCTTTCCTGTTTTGACATCATATACTTACTATGTTCATTAGTACATTATAGTACATGATTTCATTACATTTTATGCTATGTATGCCCATTGTGTGCGTACTTAGTACATCGTTCTACATTACATTTCATGCTATGTATGCCCATTGTGTGCGTACTTAGTACATCGTTTTTCATTGCTTTTCTGTTGCATATGCTTATCCAGCATATGAACACATTTTACTACATATTGAACCGTTGTAATCATTTGACTGTGATCCGTTGATATCTGTGAACCGTTTGTATCTGTGAACCGTGTGAACCGTATTTGACATAGACATTTCGGCATAGACATTTTAACATGATTGACATTTGATCATGCATTTTCCCACAAAACATAACTTTGATTTAAACCAAGTTTTACTTCAATACTTTGTTTTTGTGTATATGGTTTAGTTGAGACATTTCACTTGCCATACATGATATTTTGACATAGACATTTGACATGGATATTTGACATAGACATTTGACATGGATATTTGACATAGACATTTTGACATTGGTTTGGTTTGATTAAGTGATTAAGTAACGATGCGTGTGTAATATGATACAAGCATGGTGGATACGCCGCTGGTACTTCCTATATATAAGTGTTTGTATGGTATTACATATTGTAGCGTTATTTAAATCATTTCAGTTTGATACATATAACATTTTATACAAATAACATACTTTTCACAAGACATTGTTTTACAAACAACTTATCTTATACAAATCCATTTTTCTATGGTTATTCATTTAACCATACATTATTCACTTATTTTATACATATCATCTGAACTCATTGTTTTTCAAATGATTTACAAAACAAAGCAAATTACAAGGTTCATGACTAAACATTTTCTCAAACATAAGTCATGGAACCTATTTTCACAAAACCTATGTATCTCACAGGCATTTTTATGCTGACGTACCTATTTTCACATGTGTTTTCAGGAGCTGTTGCATAAGATGATCAAGATACACATAGGCAGACTTGGGCTTTAGTGACAATAAAAGATGCAAGACTAGTTAATTATGTTGTTTTTCCTTGTTTGATTAGACATTGTATCACTTTTAATTAATAAAACGAAACTTCTATTGCCATGGATTTGAAACATTAAATTCTGTTACAACACTCCCCGATGTTTCCGCCACGTTTCGTATGTTCTACGTGGTCGGGGTGTGACAGAAAAGATGGTATCAGAGCCAATGGTTATAGGGAATTAGGTTATTAGTAATGCTTTGACCTAGTCTATAACCTTCTTAGGACCCTAACGCGAGTTTACCTGCGTTTAGTCATAAAACAATACTGTCACCTATCCTTAGGCGACGACCACAACAAGAACATAAATTTCAAAACCGCTTTGAAAACTAATCATCTGTTCTAGGATGATTGATTACTAGGTTTTGAACCCTCTGTTATATGGTTTTGAACCCCTTTGAGTTTTCAAAATCTCGTCAAGGTTTTGGGTTTTAAATAATGTGAACACGTGCAAACTGGAAGGGTGAATGCCTGTATTCTGGGTTTTCTGTCTAGGCAAGCACTTCGTATACATCTCATCAGACGCGAGACCAGTTGTGCTTACCTGGGAATTCTTGGGATGAGTGTTCACTTATAGGCGAGCATATCTTCGCAATACATTATTTTTGACCTATTTACTTTTCACCGGGTCGTTTGTTGCTTTGTAGTAACAAACAAATGACCACTATCCTTGCTTTCATCAGATTTGTTTCATCTCATTCTTTTCGTCTAATCCTCTCACTCGTTTCATTTCATGTTTCCTCTTTTAGAATGCCTCCTCGACGCGAAAGCCAGATAGCGACTGCCGAATTGGCAGAAATCATTGCGCAGCAAATGGCTGCTCAATTCCCAAACCTCTTTGCTCAATGGAATCAAGCCAACAACAACAACAATGGTCCATGCAATTTCAAGAGTTTTAACTCGGCGAAACCACTCAAGTTTAGTGGTTCTGAGGGAGCGACTGGGCTTCTTCAATGGTTCGAGAGCATTGAGAATACTTTCCGCCATGTGCAGTGTCCTGACAATCGCAAGGTCGAGTTTGCTTCGAGTGTATTCCAGAAGAGAGCCCTTACGTGGTGGAATGGGGTTATGAGAGATCGTGGTGCAGAAGTTGCTCTAGCACAGACATGGGCCGAACTTAGGGCTCTCATGATGAAGGAGTTTTGTCCTCGTCACGAGATCAGGGCTTTGGAAAGGGAATTTGATGATCTTAAGCAAGACAGCGGTGAGCATCGAGCCTACACGGACCGTTATGAGGAGTTAAGTCTGTTATGCCCAAACATGGTCACGCCTTTGGATAAGGCGATCGAAAAGTACATTGATGGCCTTCCCGACTCAATACAAGACATTTTGACTGGTAGCAACCCTACTACTGTTAGGCAGGCCATTGAGTTATCTGCAACCTTGACTGAATCGCAGATCAGGAAACGTAAGCTTTTCCGAAAGGGTGACAAGAAACTGGTCGAGGAATCGAAACCAATCGAGGAATCAAAGACCATGGATGAACAGACTGGATCCTCTAAGAAGTCAAAGAAGCGAAAGGCTTCTCAGAACTTCGTCGTGGTCGCTCACAATGATCAAGCCGTCCCCAACCAACCAGCTCAACCCCCTGCCAGGAAACCCTACAAAGGAACTGCACCCATGTGCAACCAATGTGGCCTACATCATCATGCTGGTGTGAAGTGCCGCACATGCCAAGTTTGCGGACTTATAGGTCATACAGCGAGGGTTTGCCCAACAGCAGCAGCACCAAATCAGATTAACAACAATCCTGCTCAAGCTCGTTTCCCACTGGGATCTTGCTACAACTGTGGCGAGATGGGCCATTTTAGTAGAAATTGCCCAAGACTTGCTGATGCAAATCCAGCGCAGGGATGAGTATCTGACCGACAGAAGATAACGCTGTTTAGAAAATAATCGAGCCTTGTGTATTATTTTCTTTTATCACAATCTATGAAACAGTTGTTGTTATTATTGTTTATAAATAAATCTTTCATTTACATTTCAATATGTGTATGTGGTTGCATGTATAAACATATCCCATACAATACCGACAATCAAGGAACCGCATTCCTTGAAGAACAGACTACTTCCAAATTTCTTCCCTTGTATAATCTCTTGCGTTTCCACGAAAATCCTAAGTACCCGTTTCTTCCAAGAGAAACGATGTACGAGGCGCCAAGTTAATAGCAATCAATAACAAGAAAATAACAATTAAACAATTATGTGGTTATGTGCTTATGTGTTATCCTTTATGTGTCATGTGATCCAATTTATGTTATTCAAATCCTCGTAAAATCTTACATATCTTTGTGCAAGAGATTCATAGTAGGATACCCAAAGGTACTACTTAAATCCTTAATGGACTTCTACGTTGTAGTTAAAGTCCCTTGGATTATAATGTACTACTTCATAATTAGACCCCTTTAGTGGTCTAGTTAAACAGATTGATCCAAAAATCTGGTTAGGGATATCATGTGATGATATAGCTGAAAGGACTCCTTAGTGGCCTAATTAAGAAGATCCTCTGTTGATCTAATTAAAAGGACCCTATGGTAGTCTAGTCACTCTCATCTCAGGTTTGATATCTTTCCCCACAACATTTCAAAACAAACTGTGCGGACTGTGCAAGGAATTACGTAATTATGGATGCATACATAATTATGGAATTTAGTGCACAGAAATCACAGCAAGTTCTATCATGTATCAAGAGTTAACCCTATTCATTTCCAATTCTGATGAAGCATCCGTTGAGGAAAAATGAACTAGCTATTCATTTTTCACTTCTGAAGAATATCCGTTGAGGAAATGAATATCCGTTGATTATCTTTTCATTTCCATTCTGAAGAATAACCGTTGAGGAAAATGAATTATCCATTAATTTTCGTTCTAAAGAATATCCGTTGAGGAAATGAATATCCGTTGTGTAATCCTTCATTTCCAACTCTGAGGAAATAACCGTTGAAAATGACTCCGTTAGTTCATTTTCGTTTCTGAAGATTTATCCGTTGAGGAAATGAATATCCGTTGATTTTTCTTTCATTTCAAATTCTGAAGAACAAACCGTTGAGGAAAATGACCCCGTTTGTTCATTTTCGTTCTGAAGAATATCCGTTGAGAGAAATGAATATCCGTTGATTTTTCTTTCATTTCAAATTCTGAAGAACAAACCGTTGAGGAAAATGACCCCGTTTGTTCATTTTCGTTCTGAAGAATACCCGTTGAGAGAAATGAATATCCGTGGATTATTCCTTCATTCCCATTTCTGACAAAGAATCCGTTGAGAAAGAATGAATCATCCATTCATTTTCACTTCTGAAGAATATCCGTTGAGGGAAATGTATATCCGTTTAGTTAATTCCTTTATTTTCCATTTCCGAAGAACCCGTTGAAGAAAATGACTCTGCTCGTTCATTTTCGCTTCTGAAAAATATCCGTTGAGGAAAATAATCAGATTATGCTTTACATATCTTTGATGACTATTTGAAACAAAGTCATAGACAGACTCCTACGAATTAATTTCGGGACGAAATTTCCTAAAGTATGGGAGACTGTAACACCTGTGTCATTTCAACCATCAAACAAATGCCCAACCAGTGAAATATTGTATTTCATACTTGGGATTTGTAAAAATATGTGTATCGTTTACACATATTAATTCTTGTTCGATTTCAATCACTATATCGCTTTCTGGAACGTTATACGCGCACTAATGCGTAAATATAACCAGTTTAATGCAACGAACACTCCGGAATAGTGAAATAGGCTTAACATACCTTAAATAACCTTTACATAACTTAGAAATAAGTTTTGAAGGCTTTGGTATGGCAAAAACATGTTAAATCGCTTACAGGGACTAAAGTTGACAAACTGCGAAAGTATGCCAATTTGAACTGTAACAGACATTCCGGAACATGACCATAAGTTAAACATACCATAAATATCCTTTACATAGCTTAGAAATAGGCTTTGAGGGGTTCGGTATGCTAAAATAAACTTTTGGGTCATTCAGGGACTAAAAGTGTCAAAAAGTGCACAAGTTTGCATTTTCGCGCATAACTTACGTTCTGAATACATCTGGACATCCAAAAATTTATGTAAGCATGACTACATTATATTTTAGTGTTCGCCTTAAGAAAAATCCATTCGTCGCGTCATTTGGATCGTTTTTCGCGCTTATGCGCATTCCGTCGTAATTAAGCGAACATCGCGTTCGTACGGCCAAACGAACCGACATCCGACATATTTTTGAGCATGTTTTGAGTTCCCTATACTTTAACTTCATTTTAGAGCCTTGAAATGAGGTTAACGGGGTTCAAACGGATCGAAAATCGCTTAAACGGGCTGCAGGGACCATTTCTGCCATTTTCGAAACAATTCTGAATCATGGAGGCAGTAGCGTAGCGCGAGCCCTAAGGGCCTACCAGTAGCGCTACGCGACTGCATGATCAGATCAGAAACTTAATTAACAGCTGTTAAACAGCTGTTTTGCACCCCCAATCCCAAATTCCAAGTGTCAATACCTTATGGTGAGTGGCAAATTGAGGTACCACAAGTTGCCAACAAGTGTACGCCTTGGATTCGATCACGTACTACGAGAAACGATCCTAACGGTGGTGCATATCCTATAAATACCCACCATAATCACTTGCAAAACCCACAAATCTGATTGAAAAGACTCTAAGTTGGAACCTTCGTTTCATACCTGAGCTATTTTGATCTGGGTTAGCATTCGGGGACCCTGGGTAAGTATTCTTTCGTTCTTTTCCTTATTTTACTGCTTTTCGAGTCAGAAAGTCAAACTTTGTTTGACTTTCAGCGTTGACCAGTAATGGTCAATGCGAAGTTCGCTAGAACTTCGCAACGTGATTGTAATCACGATGGTCATAGTCCCTTGGGACTATGCCTACTGATTACCACGTTGTCTAGGGTCGTAGGGTAAGCGATCTAATAAATCGCTTATACCTCGAACCCGACCCAGTTTGGTCGATCATTAGGATCCGACCAAACACATTAGGTGACCATAGTATGTAGGGAATAACCTTCCGAGGTTATACCCTATGGTCACATCGTTTAAGTAGTTGTATGATAGGTAGTTTATATGCCTTAGGTAAATTACCAGAATACCCTTTTCATGTATAATTGGTAATTAAGCATATGTAACCTAAACCTTTGTCACATAACTGATTATGTAATATGTTTAGGCATATAACACTTGTCATAGGGCTAGTTAGGCGGTCCGAACGCGTTTCACGCGAACGACGCGTTAAAGTAGCACAAGCTACCTAAACGGGTCGTAATGGGTCGTAGACACTTAGGTTAAGTTTCATTTAGTATGTAGGCTTTGTTAAACCAAAAGACACGAGTCTCTACACTCGTTTGGTTTACAAACCCTAATGCTACCCGATCTTCCGATTTAGGTCCGGTTTATTAATGTAGCTACCTATACTAGGTGCCGTTTGATATCCGCGATCTCTAGCATTGTTTAGTTGTTACTCAAGGACTACTGAGCAATCTCAGGTGAGTACATAGACCCCTCTTTTACTGTTTTCCAAACTGTTTTGGGGTGGAACACATGTGCCTACTTGTTACTTTCATGCTTTCCTGTTTTGACATCATATACTTACTATGTTCATTAGTACATTATAGTACATGATTTCATTACATTTTATGCTATGTATGCCCATTGTGTGCGTACTTAGTACATCGTTCTACATTACATTTCATGCTATGTATGCCCATTGTGTGCGTACTTAGTACATCGTTTTTCATTGCTTTTCTGTTGCATATGCTTATCCAGCATATGAACACATTTTACTACATATTGAACCGTTGTAATCATTTGACTGTGATCCGTTGATATCTGTGAACCGTTTGTATCTGTGAACCGTGTGAACCGTATTTGACATAGACATTTCGGCATAGACATTTTAACATGATTGACATTTGATCATGCATTTTCCCACAAAACATAACTTTGATTTAAACCAAGTTTTACTTCAATACTTTGTTTTTGTGTATATGGTTTAGTTGAGACATTTCACTTGCCATACATGATATTTTGACATAGACATTTGACATGGATATTTGACATAGACATTTGACATGGATATTTGACATAGACATTTTGACATTGGTTTGGTTTGATTAAGTGATTAAGTAACGATGCGTGTGTAATATGATACAAGCATGGTGGATACGCCGCTGGTACTTCCTATATATAAGTGTTTGTATGGTATTACATATTGTAGCGTTATTTAAATCATTTCAGTTTGATACATATAACATTTTATACAAATAACATACTTTTCACAAGACATTGTTTTACAAACAACTTATCTTATACAAATCCATTTTTCTATGGTTATTCATTTAACCATACATTATTCACTTATTTTATACATATCATCTGAACTCATTGTTTTTCAAATGATTTACAAAACAAAGCAAATTACAAGGTTCATGACTAAACATTTTCTCAAACATAAGTCATGGAACCTATTTTCACAAAACCTATGTATCTCACAGGCATTTTTATGCTGACGTACCTATTTTCACATGTGTTTTCAGGAGCTGTTGCATAAGATGATCAAGATACACATAGGCAGACTTGGGCTTTAGTGACAATAAAAGATGCAAGACTAGTTAATTATGTTGTTTTTCCTTGTTTGATTAGACATTGTATCACTTTTAATTAATAAAACGAAACTTCTATTGCCATGGATTTGAAACATTAAATTCTGTTACAACACTCCCCGATGTTTCCGCCACGTTTCGTATGTTCTACGTGGTCGGGGTGTGACACAAATGGAGCGAAAACGAGTAATATGGAAATAACCAGCCAGTTGGGCATAGTGGGGTGCCAGTGACCGAAGGAAATTTGCCGCTATTTTTCGTAATTAGGCCAAACCCACTTATCTCTATATTATTAAAACAAAAGATTACATATATATATATATATGTTTGTTAAAAATGGAGGTGCGACAAAAAGAAAAAAAGATAAAAGGAGTTGATTATCTGCAAAGAATTGAAAGCTAGCAAATTGAAGTATTTGGTGGGCCATGAAGTTCACGTGAGATTTAGAAAGTGGACACTAATATTTACATGAATCACATATACATGCAGAGATACTTGGGCGAAAAGGATTTTGGACGCATAAAAAGATGAGCTGCCATGTTAGTTTTGTTTTTGGGCGACATAATATTCGAACTGGGCCAAGCCCATTTATTTTGGCGGTGGGGATAGTAATAAAAACAAAGAAAAGAGGAGCCGACCGGGGAGGAGGAGATAATATATATTATATACTTCATCGACATCAGACGCAACATCGGCTGGGGACGCACGGAGATCAGACGCACGAACAACATCAGTTTTGAAGCTTGTTGAAGGTTAGAGTTGCTAGGAATCGTCGGGGAACACTCGGGAGCACTCGGGATCGAAGTTTACGGGTTCTATCACCTTGATTCTTCGTTTTTCGTTTGTTTTTAATTGTTCAATGATGAATTCAGATTTAAACAAGTTTATTATCGTATTCTTGAACATGTTTAGCGGCTAGATTTCTTGTTACTACCTAGACATGGTTGAATGATTGCATATGTTTTGATTATTCTTGGATTTTTGAATGCTATGGATAGTTTATAAATTGTAAACGGTTTGTTCTATCAGTTAGATGTGTTTGCGTGCTTGATGTTGTTTAATTATTGATTATTGCTTCGCATGAATCTTGGTGACGGTCTTTATCACATAATAGAGTCGTGCTAGGTTTTAGATTTTGGTGACTGTCTATATCACGTAATAAATCTTGAATCTTTAGGGTTAAATCGGCCGATAAACCTTAGAAGTAATAATTGGTATTTTTATAAAATCAAGTGTTCTACTAATCGTCAATAGCTGTAAGGTGCGAGATTATTGCTAGGTCTAAGTGATTAAACCGCAAGGTGGTCCTTCTTAGGAAGTTAACCTATTGGCTGCTGTCTAGCAGGTCTAGCTGAGAAAACAAACCTATCATAGGTTTAGGTCTCGTAAGGGAGTGAGCCTTGTAGGATACTTTTATAAACCCCATTAGAGGTCTTGTAAAGGAGTCTAATAACCGGTAATTTAACAACCTATAGGGGATCTTAGCGTGCTCTTGAGAAGGGTTAGGGGTCCTTAGATTTCCCGAGAGGTGAGAATTTTAAAATCCCGGTTCCATAGTAGACAACTTCCAATTATAATCATAACTAAAAGCGATCAGGATTCCTGTCTAGGTAGTTCCTTCATCATCCTTGAGTTCAGCCTTCGTGTGAGTTCGTGTCTAGTTCGTTTAGTTAATTTAGTTGATTTCTAATTATAATTATTTGGATCTTTAGAAAACCCCCCCAATCAATAAACAATTAGTCAGGTCGTGTCAGTCTAAGTCTAGATAGAGTCATTAGCGTAATCAGTAGAGTCTCTTGGGTTCGATACTCGGACTTCCTTAGGCTATACTTCATCGATCGGTTCACTTGCCGGTCGTGTGGTTTAGGGTTTAGAGAGTCTTAGTTTTATAAATTTAAAACTTAGAGAGTCTAGAATTAGGGTAATTTTAGTTGTTTTAGTTGAACCACTTTTAGCACATCAAGTTTTTGGCGCCGTTGCCGGGGACTCTTGGCGATTGCGTTGATTACTTTGTTTGGACTTAACTGACATTATACGTGCTAGTGTTTTTGTAGATTGAGTCATAGGAGTCTAATTGTCCGTGTTTTTTTTTGTTTTCTTATTTATTTTATTTTTCTTGAGTCTAGTAGATATGTGTGAAATTTGTGGAGGGCCTCACTTTACAGTTAAATGCCCCCAATATGAGGGGTCCTCTACAGATTATGATACTAACCCCTTTGTGCAGCCACAACAATATTCTTTGCAGGGGTATCCCACAAATGCTAAGGAGAGGTTTCCTAATTTTTTCGAGCTCAGGGAATTAATTTTGGAGTGTGTGCGAGTAATAAAAGAGTTTCAGGAGTACGGGGATCCAAGGTTACCAAGAATGATCGATCTACTTGATCGAATGTTCGGGCTAATAGGCCCAATGATAGAGTGTGACCTCAGTCGGCAAAGGGATCCAAGGTGTGAAGAATGTGGTGGACCACACTGGTATGAAGAATGTGCGATCGCTGCTCGGTTTGAAATGGGTTGGAGAAGTAGAGAGCAGAAGCAACAGATACAGTTGGGCTATGATGATGATGATGAGTGGGTTACAGTTCAAAGCTCATATTATAAGGCGATAGTGCTCCCCGAGCTTGCTGATGGAGAGACAATATGGGGATATGTGGAGAGTAAAGAAGAAAAAGTGGAGATAGAAAGAGAAGGAGAAGAGGAGGAAGAAGTTGAGCAGCCATCTAGAGAAGATCGGATGTCCTGGGAGAATGAATTTAGGGAAGAATTAGATAGGTTGCCGGTAGATGAAGAGGAAAAGGAGTTTGATCCGGAGGGAGACCTTGCTTACTTAGAAGCTTTACTTGAAGGAAACCCAATGACGGACATCAAACAAGAAGAAGTGGTGGTGGAAGAGGAAGAGCACCACAGCTGGCCCCTGGTGTTAGTACTAAGTGAAACTGAAAAATCAACAAAACCACGGGAGAAGGCAAAGAAAAGAAAGGAAAAGGATCCAAGCCGGAAGAGAATAGAAGGTTGCGGCGAGATGGAGAAGAAGAAGCCGTTCACGCACGATCATTCTTCTCGTTACATGCCACGTATTCGGTTTCTTCCAGGTAAGTTTAAATTTTGGTGGTCTGACCCGTTTAAAAATTTTAAAATATTTTATAATTCCACCAATATATTTTTAAATATTTTTGAGTATCGGGTGGAATTAAACGGGTTAGATAGGGTTCAAGTCAAAGAGAAACCTCCTGATTAAATTCAAGTGTGGGGAGGTTTTGTAGAGTTTGTATAGAGTCGTAGTTTTTGTATATTGAGTCTTAGTTAGTAGTTTTTGAGTCGTTTTTTTTAGTCGGTATTGCTTTGGTATTTTGCTTGTTTTTGTTTTGCAGATTCGAATATGTACCACCCGTACTCAATTTCCATTCGGGTGAGTTTGGAGCTGTTTATTTAAATTCAAGGCATTTATCAAGCATGTCAGTTAGAGTCAAAGCCGATCGCGAATGAAATGCTATACGATCGAGCTGGATTGGACGAGAGATTTGGAGCTTACACATTATATAACCAGCTAAGTCCTTTCCGATTTGCCCTTTTGTTTTTTTTATTTCTTATTTATTTTTAGTTTTTTGAGTCGGTTTCCATCTTACATTGAGGGCAATGTAAAGTTTAAGTGTGGGGATGGGAACTATCGTTTAGTGTCCAGTTAGTAGTGTCTTGAGTCATTATTAAAAAAAATAATAATAAAAAAAAATTAGAAAATGTCTTTTGAAACTAGAAGTTTGCAAAATAAAAACGGAAAATGATAGAAAAGTTGGGTTTTTGTTCGGGTTCAAATAATAATAATATGAGATAATTTAATTGAGCTTGTGTCTAGTTTGGGATGCGCGGGTAGGCTCGGTTCGGTTCTGAGTTCCTTTGATCTTAAATATACCTAATTGTCGGTCTACTAGTGGGTTCTCATCTAGGGAAAGTGGGGAAATTGAAACCGCCAAAAATAGTATAAGGGATGCCGTTATAAGCTAAGATCGTTAGAGTTTTTGGTCATTATCTCGTTGAAAAAAAAAAGAAAAAAAATTAAGTGAGCTAGAAACTAAATGAAAGTAACACAGGTCTATGTAATCCGAGTTGGGGATAGCGACTCTACAGCCGGAATACCTCTTGGTTAGGGAAAGCATCGTCTAGTCTCACGAACGGAAAAAAAAAGAAAGAACAAAAAATAGAACAAAATGGAAAAATAGATTTGATTTTAAACTCTCTTGATCTTGGTATAAAACAGTTAGGAAATAACCCAGTGGTTGTTCCTTTTGTCCTATAAGCTTGAGGGGGGATTAGGTGGACTTGCGATTCTTAGCGTGAGACCCTAGGTAGATTGACCGAACTTGAACTAAATTGCATGATAAGGGCTTGGAACCGGGTTGGGTTTAAGAGGATCAATATACTTGCAATCCCGGCTAACACAAGTTTCGGTTTTAATAAGTAATTTAAGCTTTTGTCCCGAATGATTATTCCGACTATGATTCCGTTTTGCATAATTCTTTTTCGAGGACGAAAAAAGGTTAAGTGTGAGGATATTTGATGTAGGGTAAAATACACATATTTGTCCCGTGTAAAGTGTGTAAATTGTATAGTTTTAGTTTAGTTTTTATTTATTCTTTTTAGTTTTTAGTGTATATTATATTATTTTGTGTTTTGCTAGGTCCTGGTGCAAATGGAGCGAAAACGAGTAATATGGAAATAACCAGCCAGTTGGGCATAGTGGGGTGCCAGTGACCGAAGGAAATTTGCCGCTATTTTTCGTAATTAGGCCAAACCCACTTATCTCTATATTATTAAAACAAAAGATTACATGTATATATATATATATATATGTTTGTTAAAAATGGAGGTGCGACAAAAAGAAAAAAAGATAAAAGGAGTTGATTATCTGCAAAGAATTGAAAGCTAGCAAATTGAAGTATTTGGTGGGCCATGAAGTTCACGTGAGATTTAGAAAGTGGACACTAATATTTACATGAATCACATATACATGCAGAGATACTTGGGCGAAAAGGATTTTGGACGCATAAAAAGATGAGCTGCCATGTTAGTTTTGTTTTTGGGCGACATAATATTCGAACTGGGCCAAGCCCATTTATTTTGGCGGTGGGGATAGTAATAAAAACAAAGAAAAGAGGAGCCGACCGGGGAGGAGGAGATAATATATATTATATACTTCATCGACATCAGACGCAACATCTGCTGGGGACGCACGGAGATCAGACGCACGAACAACATCAGTTTTGAAGCTTGTTGAAGGTTAGAGTTGCTAGGAATCGTCGGGGAACACTCGGGAGCACTCGGGATCGAAGTTTACGGGTTCTATCACCTTGATTCTTCGTTTTTCGTTTGTTTTTAATTGTTCAATGATGAATTCAGATTTAAACAAGTTTATTATCGTATTCTTGAACATGTTTAGCGGCTAGATTTCTTGTTACTACCTAGACATGGTTGAATGATTGCATATGTTTTGATTATTCTTGGATTTTTGAATGCTATGGATAGTTTATAAATTGTAAACGGTTTGTTCTATCAGTTAGATGTGTTTGCGTGCTTGATGTTGTTTAATTATTGATTATTGCTTCGCATGAATCTTGGTGACGGTCTTTATCACATAATAGAGTCGTGCTAGGTTTTAGATTTTGGTGACTGTCTATATCACGTAATAAATCTTGAATCTTTAGGGTTAAATCGGCCGATAAACCTTAGAAGTAATAATTGGTATTTTTATAAAATCAAGTGTTCTACTAATCGTCAA